>ML826428.1:6938-36121 GCA_009831015.1 Picea engelmannii | reverse complement strand
ATTTCCCACCCACAACATAATTGGCGACCGTACTGGGGATCTCTAGCGTTTTCTGGGAGTCCTTTTTGGGTATTTAAAAAATAATTGTTTCATTACTTGTTTTTATAGTTTCTACAAAAGTTTGAGCTAGCAGGGATTCTGGCCTTCCATACTAGTTCTCCCTGCTTTCTTTGCTTGGCTTCATTTTCTTTTATGGGAGTCACAGAGGTACATGTGGTCTGCACAAGGTCTGCATGCGTGTACCCGTGCCCTACCTTCACACAACCTGCATTCACATGCTAGCTGATGAAGTGTTAGTCGCGTGTATGATTTCAGAAAATTTCTTTTAGAGAGATAGTCATCCTCTTCCTTGTCAGAAGAGATCCTTCTCAGGGGTTTTCTGGAACTCATTCTAGTCTCTATTTTTTGCAGTTTGTAGCTTAGGTACCACCTCAGATTGGTTTTGTTCTATGAAATTTTCCTTGAATCTTTTTTCTTTTCTGACAAAGTAACTTTCTGAGTCTTCAAGAGATTCTGGTTCTCAATACTAGTAATCTCTTCCAGTGGTTGATTGCTTGTCTTTTCATTTTTGAAGAGTTGCAAAGGTACACGTCGCCTGCATAAGGTCTGCATGCGTGTACATGGGCTCTAACCTTACACAACTTGCGTGCACACGCTGTCTGTTGAACTGTCAACAACATACTTGTTGAGAAAATTTTTGTTTAAGGAGAGGCAGTCATCCTTTTCCTTGTCAAGAGTTATACCCCTCAGGGTTCTTGGTATCTGTGATAGCAGTCGACAACTTAGGTCTGATCACAACAATAACTTTCTTTTTCATTAAAAAGTTTTCCTCAAAATTTTTCTTTCATAGGGTTTTTAGAAAAGTGTGAGAGTCTGTTTTCATCAGTTTGTGTGTTATTTTCAGTAACTCTTTGCGACCTATGCTTAGACCAAAAGTTTTCTTGGTCTTTACTTTTCGTCATTTTTCCCTTTTTCTTTGCGAGCATTAAATAAAGAAAAAACTCTTTTATTTCTTAGTTTGGTTAAATAGTTGTTGGTTTGCATAAATAACTAGGAATTTTTTTTCTTTCATAAGTTCTTGGCTGTTTACTTAGGACAATAAGTAGCTCGTAGTTGAGCGAAAGCCTGTTTTGATTTTACTGTTCAAAGATCTTAGAAAAATTGTAGTTTGAAAAGTTGATTAAAATTTTGTCGAGAAGAAGTTATTTTGTTTCCAGCTTTTTGTTTATCTTTTCTTTCGTCTCTCAAAAAATCACTAGTTTCACTTTCATAACCTTTGAATTAAGACAAGCTATAAAAATTAACAATTAATTAAAATCAACTAGACTTTATGTTTATAGGGTCCATCAACTAGTCTAGGCTAGAGCCTTGGTTTAGGTTGGAGAGGAAACTCTTCAAGGCTGCAAAACATACATAAGATTCTGTGCTAGGGAGTTTTAAAAGTCCAATATCATGAAAGTTATCCGGGACCCCCCTCTAACACAGGGGCTAAACACGAGGTCGCATGTGGAAAGGTAGTGGAGATAACCTCTCCAAAGATGGACCAAGTGTAGTGTGGAACACATATAGAGGGCTTGTTTTTGGATTCTGTCGATTGCATTTGCCATGGAGCTTCATGGGTCTCGAATCCATTCGAGCTCCTCAGTTGTCTTCCGAACCACATGCTTTTGATACCCTTGATAGGTTTCAGGCTTGATACCCTGCTCATTGCGGTCCACCCGACTATCTACTGTAACTGCCTAGTGACTATTCACATGCTGGCAACCTAGTTGCCATTATTTTAGGGACTTACATAGGTGACTACAGGGGTAGACTGTGGTACCTAGGATAGACATCGAGCTACACTTTGCAGGGTATACCTAGAGGGTGCTTCCATGTTCAAGTTTCACTTTCACCGGTAAGTTTCTCTAGTGTTGGTTATTGTAACTATTCTTCCAAATAGTTTAGTCATTGCTTGTTTTATCTCGTAGGGACTTTTTATAGTGTGTGTTGTTTTTGAACGAATAGAAAGCCCTAGTGTGTCTTTGATATTCTCACGCAGTGGAGGATCACGAGCTCTGCTGGTCACGAAGGCTTCTTGGTCTGCCACTGGTTACACTGGAGCCACCCCCGCCACCGCTAAGGCGAAATCTAGACCAACAAGGGTCTTTTGAAGCGACTGGGTCACAGGAAACTGTGCCTGACCAACATCTGGAGGAACCAACCATTTCATACTTTGGAGTGGAACCTCTTGGTCTATCCAAAACTCCAACCATTGATATTTCGGTGCCCATCATCATATAGATTTATCCTTACGAGCGCTAGACAATGTCGCACACAGCAATGGAAATAAACAATGCCACTTCTTCCAGGAATTCTCCTATTCCCACTATGGTTGTCACCACAGGGGGTGTTCCACCTCCTAACCCACCGTCACCAGTCCGAGCCACCATGGTCTAAACTACCTCTACCTAGAGCAGTCGTTCGATCCCGTATTTGGCAGAGGCCACTACTCCTTTCACACAGAGTGCGACAGGCCCTCCATTCTCATATAGGATGCCTAGCTCAGGTACAAGCCCTGTACTCTCCTACTCCACTTTATAGACTTTAGGTCTAGGGACAGGGAGATATAACACTCCTCTACAAGGACCCATGGGGAGAACTTTAGCTCCCTTTAACGCTTTCTGTTATGGAGGAGGTCATATACCTCCTTCGTCCCCTTCGCTCGGCGGTGCCCACCAGTAATCCACCAGGTCGAATGCACACCATAGTTCATTTGGAGCAAGGAGTCAAGGACCACCTTCTCATAATATTCTGACAGGTTAGACACTGTTTTCTTTGTTTGATGCATTTGGTAACAATTCTTTCTCATCAGCTGCTTTCCCAACTGGGGGAAACCCCGGTCACAGACAACCTAATCCTATGCAGTGTACTATTCCTGCACAGGAGGCAAACCCAAGAAATTATTCCACAACAGGACCTTGGAATTCTTGGCAGGGATTAGTTCCCTCATCATGAATGTCGATCAGGGGAAACGCTTTTCATAGCCAATGGAACCCTGGGCAAGGTGCAGTACCTATACCCATGGGATCGACATGGGGAAACCCTTCCCAAATTCCTCTGAATGTAATGCACGCCCAACCATCTACGTCCTATTTCAGGAATCAACTGACAATGTCTCCTCAAACGTAGAATCCATACACTAGTCATGGCCATGGTTTTTACCAGAACCCAGGCCAACAACCCAACTTTTACTAGCAACTTGGTGCCAGTCAAAATCCATGCCCCTTTTTCCATGGTTATCACCAACAACCCAAACTACCTTTCCTGGAAACCTTGCATTTGCCAGAATTAACAAGGTTGTTGAACGAACCTATTTGTCACAATCCTCGTTGGCCCCCTATGCCAATGAAGTTGCCTTCGGACATACCAAAGTTTGAAGCCAAGTGTAACGAAGATCCAGGAGATCATGTGACTACTTTTCACCTTTGGTGCTCATCTAATTCATTGAAAGACGACTCCATATAGTTGTGATTGTTTCAACATACTCTCATTGGGAGTGCTACGAAATGGTACATTGAGCTCGACCACTCAAGATACTCTTCTTTTGGTGAATTGGAAATAGATTTCCTAAACCATTTCCAATTACCTGTGAGATACGACGCTGGCACATAATTGTTGGCCAATTTCGAACAGACAAAAGAAGACCATATCTCTGATCACATCCAAGAATGGAGATGTCGGAAGAGTTTTATTAAGGTGCCAGTCCCACTAGAATTCCTTCTTGAGTGGTTCCTTAAGTCTTTGGTCCCGCAGTTATCCAAAGACATCACAACGTCAGGAGTGTTTTCCAAAGAATATGCAATCATGAGAGCTCAACAACTTGAGCTAATCTATTCTCAGTCTGGTCTACTGTACGAGATCTTTCCAGATGCACCATGATCAATACTTGATAAAACCAGAAAGAGAGTTGGACCACATGTCGATGGTATTGTTGATTTAGCACAAACAAAGCCCGTTGAACAACTGACAAAACAATTGTAACAATTGTCTATTAAACATACAGCGTCCAGCCATACTACTGTTTTGGCTGCTCCCCCTACCCAAACGTTGTATGTACACAATGTGCAATCGACAAATCTGAAGGCCACCCATCAGCCCGATGGAAAGAAGAAACAATGTAAGAAGGGTAAGGGGGATAAGAAACCAACTAATAATGCTAGCAGGGGAAACACCAAAAAAAGGAAGTTGAGGTATCCATGTAATCTTTGCACGGAAGACCACCCGACTCATCAATTCCCTCGGCTTGCAAAGGCCCAAAATTTATTGTCACAACAACAGCCTGCTATGTTAACAAACCCATTTCAACATGGCCAAAATCTAACTCAAGCCTCTACAAGTGCGGAAGAGGGCAGCCAAGGACCCCCTCTATCTTCAAACAATCCTGCATCCATGAATGTGTATATGATGAAAGGTGATGCCTATATATCAACTAGAGCACATGATTACAGCAAGCCAAGCACCTATGAGAAAGGTAAAGAAGATGAAACCCCATCTCTTCCTCTCTAGATCGAGAAGACGTTGGGTGAAACCATGACATGCATCCCAAAAGGTGCATTTGAGAAAGATTCTCACAACCCAAACGCAAGGGCCTCCCAAAACTACTCTGTGGTGGAGGATTTGTCTCAAACCCCTTGTGCGATGTCTTCTTTGGAAGTCCTCCAAAGCTTCCCTTCCTAGAGAAAGGCTCTATTAGCCGCTTTAGGATCCGTCGAGACTTGTAATCCAGGTACGATCATGCTTGATATGACCAACTTAAAACCTCTTCTCCCTTACCATGTAGCGTTCCAGATAGTAGTAGCTTACACCATGAAAATTTTTACTTAGAACATTTTCCGCAAGGTGGTTGATGAGGGAACCTCAACATGTGTGATGTCTTTGGGGTGTTGGAAGGCCATTAGCCAGCCCCTGTTGTCTCCATCACCTACTCTTCTTACCACTTTCGACGGTCGTTCGTTCCAACCACATGGCATTATCCCCTCTTTTCCCGTGCAGTTAGGAGGGAAAACCGTGTGCGTCGAGTTTGAAGTGGTCGACGGATCTCTCGACTATAATCTCTTGTTAGGGAGGAGTTCAACCTATTCTATGCAAGAAATATTCGCTACAGTTTTTCGAGTCTTGTTGTTTCCACACAAGGGTTGGATCGTGACCACTGATCAATTGTCTTTCTCCCGTCCTGACCCTTCATTGGGGGCATCTTCTATCCCAATGATTGATAACTCTCAACTCGACTTTGTCAACATAGGGGTTGGTTTGTGCCCACCTTTTATGGGTACTTTCGATTACCCACCTCCTCAAGGCGATGTTAAGTTCATATCTAACCACCATAAGGTTGAGGTTTTCCAAGTTTTTTCATTTCACACAACTTACTTTAATGATCCATGGATTCTTCCTCCCCCATCGACCACGATGGAAGGGACAGGGAACCATGGTATGTCCATGCCCTTGTCCATGACAGAATTAGCATACTCTTTAGTCCAGCAAGCTTCTGCCGACCCTGATCCAACTCCCACACAAGAGATAGATCCGATTCTAGAGCCTATTTAGGCTCAAGGTTCCCTCGCTGATACAGATTCTTTAGACTTAGTCTTTCCCTCAAAAGATGCAATCATTGAAGCAATGACTAATCCATACAAAACCTGTGATGATATCCATCACAAATCTTACTTCCTCCTAGAGTTAAGAAGAATTGAAGCAGGGGAATTCACCTTGACTATGACTGGAGATAGGTCTTGTCCTATCAATCCTTTGGCTACACATGTTTTTTATGTCGAGGGTAATATAGAAACCATCACCGAAACTATACCTATAAACATATCCAGAACCCCTGGTGTCATGGAGAATGTTTTCATTGGATATGACATTTCCCCTGAAGAGATTCAAATCTACACGGATTTATTTAAGGAATTTTGCGATGTTTTTGCTTGGTCTTATTAGGAAATTCCAGGCATTGATCCAAAAGTTGTTGAACACGAAATCACAACTTATCCTGATGCTAAGCCGGTTCGACAGAAGCTTTGTCTGGTTAATCTTAAGAAAGAAGCAACTATTAAGGTTGAAGTAGAAAAAATGCTCAAGGTAGTTTTATCTACCTCATGCATTTGACCCAATGGGTGTCAAACCCCGTGCCGGTTAACAAAAAATAGGGTACGATTCATGTATGCATGAACTTTCGTGATTTGAACAAAGCTTGTCCAAAAGATAATTTCCCCACACCATTTATTGACCAGATAGTCGATGAATGCGCAGGTTGCGAGGCCCTTTCTTTCATGGATGGTTTTTTGGTATATAATCAGATACAAATCAAACCCGAAGACCAATACAAAAAAACATTCATTTGTCCATGGGGTACATTCGCGTATTGTAAGATGCCTTTTGGTCTGAAAAATGTTGGAGCTACCTTTCAGCGGGCCATTTATTTTGCTTTCCATGATCTCAAACATATCGTCAAGGCCTAATTAAATGATTTAGCATCACTATATCGTAAGAGAACTGATCATCCCACACACCTCCGACTTATCTTTGAACAATGTCGCTACTTCCGAATTCGCTTGAATCCCAACAAATGCAATTTTTGCGTGACGTCGGGTCGTCTGCTAGGTTTCATAGTTTCAACAATAGGGATCATGTTCGATCCTCTCAAGGTTGAGGCAATAGTTCAGTTGCCTCCCCCATGTAAAATCCTTCAACTTTAGAGTATACAGGGAAAAGTGAACTTTTTGCGGCATTTCATCGCAAACTATGCCGAGATCACAAAGGGATTTATGCACTTACTGAAGAAAGACATTCCTTTTCTTTGGGACGATGTCGCTCAATGCTCCTTCAAAGCATTGAAACATGCCCTCACAACTGCCCCTCTGCTTCGGCCACCCAATTATAACAAATATTTCTTATTATACTTGGCTGCAACAGAGTCAACCATCATCATGGTCTTAGTTTAGGAGGATGATTTTCTCTCAGAATATGTGATTTATTACCTGAGTTGAGGCCTGGTTGGACCGGAACTCAATTATTCTCATATAGAAAAACTTGCGTTGGCAACAGTCCATGCTGTCCAACAGTTCTGTCATTATGTTTTGTTTCGCAAGACCACCGTCATTGCCATTGTGAATCTGTTTCAATACGTGTTGACACGACGGGTAATCGACGGAAATATCAATAGGTGGATAGTTTCCCTCTAGGAATTTGACTTAGATTTCATTTTGGCGAAGTCCAAAAAGTCATTGGTGTTTGTGGAACTCATCTCGAAACTTCTGGTCTAGACAAGTGATGTTATGCTCGAAGAGTCGTCTATTCAAGGAGACATGTTTTTGATAGCATCTTCGGACCCATGGTATGGAGATATACTTGTCTATCTCCAGACTTTGAAGTGCCCTGCCTCTGCTTCTCATGATGAGCATCGCCGTATACACCATCCAGCCAAGAACTATCTCATACTCGAAGATACTTTGTATCGTTGAGGTGTAGATTTCATCCTTCGTCGGTGCCTCACTCATGAAGAAGTGGAAATCGTGCTTAACAATTTCCATACTGGAGCATGTGGCAGTCATTTGTCTGGGTTGGAAACAACCCAAAATATTTTACGAGCTGGTTACTTCTGGCCGACACTAATCAAAGATTGTATCGCATTAGTCAATAAGTGCCACCCGTGTTAAATCTTCTCATGGAAGATGAGGGCACATCCTGCTCCCATGTTTCCTGTCATCACCGTTGGCCCCTTCACCCAGTGGGGGATTTGTTACACTACCTGCAACCCTCCTTTAGCAAGGGGGCACCGTTATATCATCGTAGCAGTAGACTACTTCACCAAGTGGATCGAAGCTATGCCAACATTCAAAGATTATGTCAAGATTGTCGCCCTCTTTTTGTTTAACCATATTATAGTACGATTCGGCGTCCCAAGAGAGATTTCCACTCACCATGGCAGTCACTTTCAGAACACAATGATGACCGAGTTAACATCAAATCTTGGGTTGAGGAAAGAACAATCGTCACCCTACTACCCTCAAGCGAATGGTCAAGTGGAGGCTATAAATAAATCTCTTAAAACCATTCTACAACGAACGATTAATTCGACCAAGTCAAATTGGAATTTGATGTTATACTCAACATTATGGGCCTACTGAATGTTTGTTAAGACTGCAACCGGTTTCTCACCTTTTCAGCTCGTTTATGGGTTGGAAGCAGTCTTTCTTATAGAGTGCCAGATCCCGTCTCTCAAGTTGGCAGTACAGTTATTTCCAAACACTTCACCGCTTGAAGAGCATTTATTATACCTCAAGCAGCTCAGTGAGCAGTGTCAAGATGCAACCTTGGCTAATGAGGCTCACAAAAAAAAAGTCAAGTGTCAGTATGATCAGTTCGTTCATCCTCAGATTTTCTCGGAAGGTGACCTTGTCCTGGTCTATGACCAAGATAAGTACCCCCTGGGGGCATGCAAGTTCAAACCCATGTGGTTCATACCTTTCATCATAAAAGTGGTTCTAAAAAAGGGTGCTTATCATCTGGTATACTTTGAGGGAAATGCTTTAGTGGAACCTAGAAATGGGCTCTACCTCAAGAAGTATTACTCATAGGTAGGTCACCTTGGGTAACTTTTTGTAACATATGTATAGTTCCTGTACATTTTGCATTTTAGCTTTTTACCTTTTTTTGGTTTTATGGACGTGTCATTTTGATGTCATATTTTTCACTGTGGCAGATGTCAAGTGAATCAGATGTGTTCGTTGGGTTTGTGGACGGTGCAAGCCAACACACTCGGAGTCTTGCTTCCGCAGCTTGGGTAATTTACACACCTCAAGTCCAGTTGTTATCTTCAGGAGGTATATGTTTAGGTGACACCACAAACAATGTTGCCAAATATAGTGCAGTTCTAGAGTTGCTACGTGAGGCTTTGTCACATGGTATTTCCCTCCTCCGGGTATATTTAGATGCTCAGCTGGTTGTGTCTCAGTTAAATGGAGTTTACCGCATTTATGATCCTACTCTACACCTATGGTTCCTTAGGGTACGTCTCTTAGAACAAAGATTTGATTACATTACGTATTTCCATATTCCTAGGAGATTGAATCAAGTTACAAACACCCTAGCCAATCATGTATTAGATTGGCATATTGCACACATGTAAAGAAAAATACACACACACACACACATGTAAATACATTTGTAAAGTAGATGTATTCCATAAACACATAAAAAGAAATAAAAATCCATATATATTATCAAAATATTAGAGTACATGGGTGGGCGCAAGCGCTTCAAAAATATGACCAGTAACGATTCATAGGGCTTATGCCCTCAAAAATATACAAGTAGTGCCCTCGGCACAAAAAAGTCTAGCCTAACTGGGGACGGGTCCTGTGGGCCCGGTTATAATAGTCAACAGCATTTGCCAAACGCTGAAAAATTTGGACCCACGCCCGTGGTGCCCCCACCACATGAGGCTGCATAGATGGTGACAGATCCTCGATCTCTGCCATGGGGACTGTATGAGTGAGCGAGGTAAATTGTTTCTCTACTCATCTCAAAAATCTCTCAGCCTCACCGGCTAGAGGCCCTCCTGCTGCTATTGGCCCACTGGCTACAACTGGTGTGACCTCTGGCCGAGGACATCGCCTGTTCCTTGCATAGTCCGTTGGTCGCACTGGCCCCACATCTGCACATGATAGACACATATCTGTCAGGTACTTTGGTATATAAAAAAAATTATATATATAAAAACAACAAAAAAGAAATCTTACCCATCTCTCCTCGCTCCTCGTTGGGAGGAACCGGTATCTCAGGATCTCTTGAGAAGTCAATCCCAGCATAGGGGTAATCCTCTATGACTGGGATCTGTCACGACAACCAAGAAAAAAAGTTATCACCAAAGGCCTCAATGGTCCTTCCCCCCCCTGTCGCAGCAACAACACCGCCCATTTGGATAACATGGGAAGAGAGGCCTGGTGCCCTTTTACCACCTCTCGAGGGTTGAAACTGGGCACTCTTTCAAAGAATAAAGAGAAAAGAATAATTCCAAACCCGAAGTTCCTTTGATTCTGCAACCAACAACCTGTTAGCTGCCTCTTCATACAATCTGGTAATGTGGTGCTCCAGTCAAAAATTTGTGCATTTAAGCATTGAATTGCACAATTCATTTGTGCACGGGAAGCCTGATGCAAAGCCGTAGACCCATTAATCCACCCAATGAGAAACACTATCACTTGTAGTGATAAGTCTGAGATCTTGCTTATCGGTACTTGCGAGCTTGTTCTGTCTGTACCCATCTTACAATGGAGTCCAATCAACTCTGATATGTTGTGAGGCTCAGAGGGAAAAGTATGAAAATTGATTGGTTCCCCTCTTCTGGAAAGGCCAATCAGAAAGTATATATCCTCTGTCGTTGGAACCAATGACTGCCCCTCTAGCATAAAGGCCTCTGCGTCAGGATGCTAATAATCAACCAAGGCATTCAATAGCCTAGGTTGTGCTCACATGAAAGGACATAGAAAAAAATTTAACAACCCACATTACGTTAAAGTAGCAACAACATTAGGGTCCTCCCCAACCAACGAACTAATATCCTCATGCTCTCTTTCCCTCCAATGAACTACATCTTGCAAAAAACCAAGTTCAGGAGGGTTAACTCTTTCTTTTTTAAAATTTTTACATTAAATGAAGGATCCATGTGGGCTGTAATGCTGACAGTAGCATGTACACACGTGCAATTTTTCTGCTACCCGCGTGTACACTCAGGTTTTCATAAGACAACCCGCATGGACTTAGGGCCGACCTTTAAAAGGTTGACGCCCCGCCAAAAAATGAATTTAAATGCATAAAGAAATAATTAAATTGCAAGAGGGGGTAGTAATTACTTACTTGATCCAATCGGAAGCTCATTCCGTCCATTGAATCTCCCGGAATCAACTCTCTTAACGAAGGGGTGTTTTTGGCTCCACAGTCAATTTCTCAGTTAACAATGGTGATAATGAGCTGCCAACTTTTATTTATAGACTTTTTGGCCTCTTTTTGTCATCTTTTAGATATTTTTTGTCATTTTTTCTAAACTAAAAATCATTTAGAATGGTTCAGGAGTTTTCTTTGGATTGTCAAGAGAAGTGTTACTTTGGGCATTTGGAAATTTTTTGGATATTTGGGTCGTTTTGAAGGTCCTTTAGTAAAAGTTATTTTTTCAACTCGTTGCATTTAAGTTAGGATTCCACCTCTACTTCCTGCATCTTGTTGTCTTTTTCAATTTTCCATAGGATTGATCCCACCAAATTGCGACACGAACCCATCATTGCTGCTTTAGAAGTGTCGTAATTTAGTTCTAGAGCCTACCCTAACATGGATTCCCTAGGTAGATCCTATTTGCATTTTGGTGTCCATGCTGTCACTAACGACTATAGGTTCAGGAGTCCTTATTAGTTTTTCCTGATTACGAGTTTGAGCCTCATTTGCATGATTCCTTATCACTCTTGACCTCACCCTCAGGACTCCCAAAACATAACGGGTCTTCTTTTAAGCCCTTTTAAAACCCTCTAAACATGAAAAGATTGTCGAGCGATCTTGTTGCCTTTCACGCTCACTAAACCAGAATTTGAAGTCACATCTGTCCAGTGGTAGTTTACCCCTTTTTCGGTCCGGATGGTCAACTGTACGAACAAAGGTATACTTTAGGGGCATCGGTTCTCTAGAAGAGTATTCTCTAGTATAATTTTAACCCTTTTTCGGGCCCGAGGGACTAAAATTACGAAAAAGGAACCCCCACGGAGTCCATAGTTAAGCTCTTTTCAAACTCCCTAAAATTGACAAGATCGCCGAGTGACCTTATTCTTTCACACCCATTAAAATGGTCCAGAAGAACATTCTTGATGGAGTCCATAGTTAATCTTTTTTTAGACTCCTTAAAAACGAAAAAAATTTCGAGTGATATTGTCTTTATCACACTCATTAAAATGGTTTTCAATAGATGTCTTTTCGGTGCTAATTTACCCCTTTTTCGAACCGACTAGACTACTTTCGAAAAAGGTACCACAGTGGAGTCTCCTTTTACATTTTCTTAGACTCTCTAAACATGAAAAACGACCGAGCTTACCTTCTTTGGGCTCATTAAACTTACATCAAAGAATGTTATCATTGTGTCTTGTTAACTGCATTTGCATTCATACGTCTGTGGCCTAATGTTGGCTCCATGTTTCTCTCAACTAAACCATCTGAAGCATGCCTTATCACGCAAGCCTTGTAGCACTTTGTCTTTACATCTTGACACCTTGACCCCTGGAGGGATTTTTCCAAGTATCCTTTCTCTGAACATCATTCTTGTCCTTGCACCTGGAACTAGTATGTTTGCGACACTCATTCCTCCTTTGTAACGTAACATTCTTTTATTCTTTTTCCAAAATTATTGAAAAAAGACAAAAAAAAAACAAAATCAAATATACCCCAAAAAGAGGAAGGGAAAAGTATTTTATTTTTATTGGCAGTACAATGAATCACCCTTGGATAAAGAACATATTTTTGTTTTTTCATCAAGCCATGGGATTTAATATGACCTTAGGAATCTGTTTCTCACTACATAGAGTCGTGTCCTCCTCCATTTGGTTATTCTTCCAAACATATGGAGAATTTATGTTGTCTCCTACATCGTGAACTTATGTCAATTCCATGCCGCTTGAGTCTCATATTTTGTCATGCTATTATCCAAGGGAAGATTTTACCAAGCTTGTGTCGACCCCTCTGCATTTTGTCTCTTGCGCTCATGCTCGGTCATCCCAAAAGTCCAATCAAGTCTTTGTTTGAAATCAATGAAGCCTCCAGTCTGATCATCAAGATCCTCCAGTCCATGCCCGACGATCCATCGAAGATCTATGGGTAGTGAATTCATACACTCATATTACACTCCTACTTGATTTTTGAAGATTTTGAAGTTGTTGCTCGAGCTATGAAGACCCCATCTCCAGCCATCAGGCCTTATCAGCTTCTAGAAGATGGATACTATACATGTATATCTTTTTTATTTCAAGATGTAGATCCGTTGTGTATTGCTCGCGGCTACACTTTATATAGTTATATGACATGGACTTGCAGTGGATTTGATTGGCAGTCATGATTTTATTTCATCCAGAGCATGGGTATGCCTGCCTCGGTGAGACAATTGTTATTTTGCAGATGGCACCTCCCGATTTTGGGTCCTTGGGCTCACTGGTTTGGTACGTTGGTGAAGATTGATAATGTATTTCGGCCATCGGATGCTCTTCTTACCTCGCACATTAAGGGGCATTTGTTATAACCCTAATTTTCACAAGACATGCTTACTTGGCATCAGGCCATCTCATAGTCCTTCTTTATGAAGCCATCACTGAACAACTCTTCTTAAAAACACCCTTTTTAAAGGCACATGTGCCCTGCTCCATTACCGCACACGTGTACATGCCAGCTGACTCACTACAGCCCGCGTGTACCTACAAAAGCATGAAAAAAGGAAAGTTGTTGATGGAACACACAACTTTGGGTAAGTTAACTAAACCTTTCGGCCATGCATGGCTAGTCATTCAACCAAATACTTAGCCCTTTCTAGACTATAAAAGAAGGGGTAGGGGTCCCATTTGAAAGGAGGAAAATCATAGTAAAGAAACTCTACCCAATTTGACATTCCCTTTATCCCAACCTTTAGCCATCCTTGTGCAAAGAAAAGTATAGAGCAATGCAGTTGGAGTACAGTTGAAGAGGATCCCAGGACCAATTTTGAGGAGCAGTGCCGACCACATATTGTAAGTTTACTCTTGTGAAGATTAATACAAAAAGGAATACTTTTTCCATCCCACCATATCATGCGTTCAAGTCATGTATTTATTTTATGATATTGTCACATCTAACAACTAACCCAACAATTAGTATATGAAATGCATGTTTGCAGCTCTTTGTTTGTTCACGTGTGAATGTAGGTCATCTTTGGGAGGAGGCTTGCAATCAAGGAGCGAGTGAAAACAAAGGGATCGACATCAAACAAAGGATTTAAGGTAGAGTTACCAAATATTTTTTACACCTTTGTATTGCATGAATGTGGGGTTTTGTGTTGGGAGAATAGGAAAAGTAGAGGCCTTTTGAATGGTCATTTTATGCATGCATGATTAGAGCCCTTAAATTCTAATTCCATAGGAGGGATTTCCCACCCACAACACTCCCTACATAATAAGGAAAGAAATGGCCTAGACCTAGACATGTTAAGAACTAGACCTAAACCTAGAAATAGAAAGACATAGACATGGCAAGACCTAGAGCATGACCTAGACCTATACGATGACCATGATGTAGATCATGACATATACCTATACCATGACCTAGACCATGACATAGATCTAGAGATATATTTATAAAATGACCCATAGATTGACGTAGACCATGACCTAGACCACCACATAGAGATAGATCTAGATTTAGACGTTGACCTAGAGATTGATGTAGACCATGACATAGACCCCCCTTAGCTCCATCTAAGCCTAGGCATAAATTATACTCAATCCTTAGCCATCTCATCACTTGATCCCTGAGTGCACTATGCATATACCATGTGTACAACCCTTTCACCCACAACACCCACATCTTAGTTCTCTAACCATTGCTTTATCCTTGAAAACACTTTCAATCCTAACCCCTTAGGCCTTAGTTTTCCCCATACCCATATATATATTTATTCATAAATGGGTTTGGTGTATATTAAATTCTATATCCATTGCATTAAGAGAACGCACAAACTCCTATGACTTGACTGACTTGTAGTTTTTTTTCATTTATGCTCAGTAGGAATGCATGTGCATTCCTAGAAAGCGCATGAGATTTAGTGTGCACGTGTTCTAGGAATGTGCGCACATTCCTGCTAGGCATTGTTTGGTGCCAATAACACCCCATCTCATATATCTCATGGACGGAAAAATCCACGACAACTTCAGACAAAAACAACCCACACAGATAGGTTTTACTTATTTTATTATTCTTGTTAGATCCATAGATACTTTTGTGGTATTTATAGACCATTTTAGGAAAATTTGGAAGATAACTTTGTGAAGTGAAATTGGAATTGTTGTTTGTATATAGTTGTGTCTTCTTGGAATTGGAAGACAAATTTGTCCAAGTGCAATTGGAATTGTTGTTTGTATCTTTTTGTGTCTTCTTAGAATTGGAAGAAAAACTTTTCCAAGTGTAATTGGAATTGTTGTTTGTATCTACTTGTGTCTTCTTGGAATTGGAAGAAAAAATTGTCCAAGTGCAATTGGAATTGTTGTTTGTATCTTCTTGTGTCTACTTGGAATTGGATGAAATTTTTTTCCAAGTGCAATTGGAATTGTTGTTTTCATCTTCTTGTGTCTTCTTGGAATTGGAAGACAAATTTTTCCAAGTTCAATTGGAATTGTTGTTTGTATCTTCTTGTGTCTTCTTTGAATTGGAAGAAAAATGTGTCCAAGTGTAATTGGAATTGGAATTAGAATTATTATATGTGTCTTATTTTGTAATACAAAAACAAATTTCTCCACTTGGTTGTGCCTTATTACATAATATAAAGAAAAATTTATGGTGGGTTTTTGGAAGCCAATTTTTATCTTTAAACATGGGGAACCACCGGATTTGAGAAAGAAATTCCTAGAGGAAAAAGAAACTAATCAAAAATGTAGAAGAAGAAAGAGAAAAAGGAAAGTTATGTATGTCAAAGTGCAGGGTTTCAGAAAAGGGAAATCCAATTTCTAGCGGAATAAATGTCGCTATTGTTTCTCCTCCATCACCAGAAGAAAAGAGAGAGTTCATTAGAGAGAAATCCAAACAATATATCATCAAGAAAATGTTTTGTGGATGACCAGATGATGGAGGATTTTCCTGGAGATGATTATACAATGGATAAAATTAGAGAAGCAATTGGTGTACAACGTTGTGGTGAAGAAGGTCTTGTGGTGCAATCTCTTGTTGGACAGTCAAATGTTCCATAAACTATACAATCCCATGTACACTCTCCTCCCATAGTTGATCTGTCAATAATTGAAGGGGAAAGAACTGCAACATTGTTAACTCCACAATAGGTCAAGAGTGCCAGAATAGGGGTTCATCATCCCTACCTATATTGATCACTGCATGGTGAAGAACTCCTCCTAAATGCATTCAAGTCAAGGAAAGTGGTCTAGATTCACTTGAAGGTAAGTTACATAAACATACTATTCATTATCAATCTTATAAAATCATTCAAGAATATTTTGAACCAAAATACGATGCTGTTAAATGTTAATTATTTTTATCTTTGTTAAAATCTAAAAGTTTGACCGCTCTTAGGAGAATTTTAGGCATTAAAACAGTCAAAAGTGTAGAAACAAGTCATCATATTGTTAGAAACCTTGTAGATTATTTTCAAAGAATTGGTAAGAAGTCTCGTTCTAAGTACCACAATGCATCCCGACGTGTCTTGTCCAAGTCAATTGTTAGCAAGATCATAAGAAAACATCATTAGCTAAAAAAAACATCTCACCTCTTGAAATGAAATTTCAAAACCCTTAGAAAGTATTCTCATAGAAGACATAGCCTCGACACAAGTGCCCCAATAGATTTGTGGGCCTTCACTGGAAGGCTACCTCATTCTGACATGAAGTTAATTGGAGCAGTTAAGGGACTAGTTTAGGATTTCTCTCATGAGAACACAAGGCATTCTTCCAACCAAAAAGATGTACTAAAATTGAGAATGGTATCTAGGGACTATGAACCCCATATAAAACACTTTCTTGACATTACACAGACATAATTGTATGAGATATTCAGAACAATACATAGTGCACTTAACTTAGGCCAAAGATATTTCCATAAATGCAAGCCTTGGTATGTTTGAATAAAAACAATTTGTAACATGTGTTTTTGTAGATATCACATTGAGTATGGTTATTATTATCACACACACACACACACACACACACACACACACACATATATATTTCCATAAATGCAATCCTTTGTATGTTTGAATAAACACAATTTGTATCACGTGTTTTTGTAGATATCACATTGAATATGCTTATTATTATGATGCACGCACACACACACACACACACACACACACACACACACACATGTATATATTTCATGTTTTTCATAACACCCTTTTGTAGGAATGCCTAGTTATATTGTCATCGTCGTCATCTATAGACTTTATTCACAAAATCTTGTGTACAAGGCCATAGGGTTTTACATTTTATCAAAACATATTTTTAGATGGGACATGTCCCATGTGCAGTGGAATGAAATTACTAAGCAAGTGCATCCATGTAAGTGATGAGTATGAATTGGGGAGGAAGGAGGTTTCCTTGCAAAGCTTTAAATATGTGACATGATATTGATGGAGGAAAGGAAAGAAAAAATATACAATTGGTTACTTCCCAAGTATTATTTTTTGACTTCATGAAGGAATTCATCAAAAATACATGAAATTATGTTCAATATGTCCATATGGATCGATGGCAAGACGAGCATTTTAGAATATCCAAAGATACATTTCCTATTGGTACTGTGTTATCAATGGTTGATTTTGCTGAGAACTACACCCTTCAACTGTAAAATGAGATTCCAAACCAATATTATCACTCAGAATAGGTCAGCATAATGGTACATATCACATACATGCATGGAACAGATAGTGATGAACAAAACAAATTTATATTGAAAGAGTATCACTTCTACTTAAGCGATGATCGGTGTTGTTGTTCCAGAGTTTATACTTAAGGCTTTAGAATATAGGAATTTGAAAAAGGTAGAGAGAGATAAGGTATAAAATGTGTCAATTACTAAGAGAAAATATATGGTTGGTTTTTTAACTATCTCTGTCTAGCTTCCCAGTGTTCCTGTATGCTTATGTCCTGTTCAATTGATGCCCATGAACATTCTAATTCAACTCGGGTGTTTGTTGTCTATAAAATAGTGTTAAATAAATTTAAAGCAATGCTGGTCTGATCTAATATGTTGGGCTCTATATTGGGTTGTCTTGTAATAGGTACAGTCATGGGGGATAAAGGTTAAAAAATCTATTATTTTGTTTTCAATGTTTTCTATTTTTGTTTTAGATTATAAGAGAAAAATTCCCAAACTTAAATTAATAATATAACAGTTTTAGAGGTTGTTTCCCATTCCTGAGTCAAATCCAAAAATCATGAAAGTGATGGGAGAAAAACATAAAGATGTTTAAACAATGTGAGGCATCAATCATGGAGGAATCTCACTTTGCTACAGGGGAAGTAGAAATACAAGAGATCTCTAATGAAGCATAAAAATATAGTAATCTAAATAATCTACAAGTCTTGGGCCTGCTAATAGCAAGCACAAAGGAAAATCTATAAACAATTAGATAACCAAAATAACTCTTAACCACAGTAGATGTTGTACTAAATTGCAGTTAAACATTCATCAAAGATACATAAAGGAAAGATGTTGAAAATGAAAGTAAAGAGGAACACATAGCTCAGGGTTGACAAAAATTTGGAATCTTTGTTTGTATTTTCAATAATCACTGTAAATAAGAAAAATTCTCTAGTACAATCAGTCAAAAAAATCCTTTTCTCAGTCTTATAAAATTATATTTATACAAAGTCACCAATTCTTGACGGTTGGTGATTTCCTAACTCCTAGGGGCTAATGGTTACAAAAATGCAAACTTGAACCGTTTGCATGACTATCTTTTATTTCTCTACCATATTGATAATATGAGTTTACAATATGATACTTCATTGATTTTTCGAGGTATCTTATTCTTTTGGTCCAAGACATTCAATACATTTTTCTAGAAAATGTACAAAAAATCTAGGAGTCTCTGGTATATCCTTTGCCTCGAACAGATAAAACTTTCTCTGAATTTTTGGGAATCTGTCTTCAATCTCTTTGTCAACAAACTTAACTGATCGCAATTTTAAATTTGTCTTCACCAGCCACCTACCTATTTGGGTAACATCAATCTCTTTTAATTGTGAAATTTCAACCTGAATTTCATTCAAGTTGTCTTTGAGTTTCAGTTGACGTCTTACAATATTGATCTGTCCTAGTATCCCATGGAAATTGTCTTCTCCAATACCTAACAATCCTTTGTCTAGCAAATCGAAGGTCTCTTCGTACTCATCCTTGACTTCCTTGGTCATTTTCTTGCTTTCGACTATGTTGGCCTCCCATACTTTAAGCATGGTATCACCCCTGATCTTCTCTGTGACAGACAACCTTGGAGTTTCTGATACCTCTTCTTTTGCCAAAAGTACAACTGCCTTTTGAAAAGTAGCCCGAGCTTCTTTAGCCTCTTTTTCTTTAAAAACAATTTTATCAAAAGATTGACTTACTTCTTGGAAGTAGTTCTAAATAACTTCTACTTTAGAAATCAATATTTGTTGCTCTGCTTCTATCTTCATATGCACTTCCAGTGCCTGGGCTTGAAATTTTTTTAAATGTATCACCTGATTTTGAATAGAATTCAGCCTATCCTGCAACTGTCTCTCTAATTCTTCCTATTGGATGACCTATCCTTGACTGGCTTGCATCTTCTTATACATCTCATCCAAGATAGAACTAAGCAGTTGGATTTCCTGTTTGTCAACAACTCTAGCTTGTTCTAGCCCTTTGTTTATCTCCTCTCTGATATTTTTCTCAGTATTTTTTATTTGACTCTGCAATTGGGCTATCATTTGATTTATTTGTTCCAATATTTTTTTTAGATTGTCAACTGTGAATAAATTTGTTGTTTCCAAATATCCCATATATCTTGTTATCTCTGTGGTGAAATCTTCCTCTTCTAGGTTCTATCCATCTACAAGCACTCTTTGTTTATTTACCATTGTGCCTCCTTTCAAATGTATTTCCTGTTTCACTACAACTTTCCTCTTTTTTCTTAAAAAGTAGTCAGAGGAAGGTATCTCTTCTCTAGCGATTGGAGTAAGGTCACTTACGTATATAACTTCCAAATTAGGAGTCCCAAATGTTGACTGTAAATGAGTCAATGATGTAATAGGGTTTCCCAACTCTGTAGATTGGGTTTCTCCTGTTCTTTTGGGAATATTAGTAGGAATAGTTGATGATAAGGGAGGAATCGTTTGAATCAACTTTGGAGGTGTCTCAAGCATAGACTCGGTTTCCAACCTTGGGTGCTCTGTTTGTGAAACTTCTTCTTTTTGTGAAGATGCTTCAATCTTCTTTGGATTTCTTTCTACATTCCTCTCGTAAGAAAGATTTGGCTTGAAACCTGGAGGTATGATTTCCTGTTCTGGAGGAGACGTTACCATTTCTCCCTATAGTGTCTTTGGTAACCCACTTCATCTATTCTTTTGGAAAGCAAGGAAGCTAGCCTGCAGGTTAGGGGGTAATGCTTGGAATCTCTCTAATATCTCCTCATATGCTCTCGCTCCTTTGAATATGTCATCACAGGGTGAATTTTCATGCTCAAACGTTTTCATGTTGCAATGAGCTAGATGATTTCCCACAATTTGGTATGGGTCATGCTTTCTGAGTTCAATATCTACCGACTTAATGTCTTCTAATGTTGTGGCTTCCACTTTAGAATGGCCAAGATTAAGCAATGAAAACTTCCCAATCTGTACAAGAAAAACTGGCTAGAATTTCTTCAGAGATTTGTTTAACTCTGTACCAATGCCTCTTGTTATTATCTAGTATGCCACTTCCCTGCACACCATTCTATCAGGAAGGAACTTTGGAAGTGCATGAGGAGGGATCAAACACCTGAAAACTATGACATAAGAGAAACTCTCCTCAATAAACCAATCTGTGATCGTTCTGAAGTTTCCCATGATTTCCTCTGAAATCCGAGGGGGTGCATAACCATACAAAATTTGGTGCACATGTATCACTACGTAGTGGCAGATTTTGTAAAAGAAATCGTTTATGTTCTCCTCCCATAGTTTAGAGTGATAAACATGAATGGGTTCAACACAGGATGGGTTCCAGCTCCAATTCATCAAGGGGAATGGATTCATGTAACAGATATCATCCATAATATATGCAGACATGTAAAAATATATAGGTTGACCTTTCAATTTTTCCATCTGGTACTCTGCGATCTCCTTCATTAGGTTATCTGATAAAATTTTACCCCAATTGAAAATGTAACCCTTCGCTACCTCGTGTATAATTGGCACCCATTCCACCGAGAAATGGGTAGGGATTTTCCTCTCGAATAGTCTACATAACATCATTGCTATATAAACCATTTATTCGTTTAACGGTGTTGTGGCATAAATGCCATGGGTATCAACTCTAAATTTCACTGGAATTCCCCACCAATATTTGATTATTCCTGGATATGTTTGATCTAATTTTGTACACTCCTTTCTTTGAAATTCTTCTACAAATTCGGCATTATAAATGTATTTAGAAATAGGGGATAGTTTATACATTACTTGGATGTGCTCTGGTCTGAACAAGCCGACAACGACCTTTTGTCTATTTAGAATTCTCCTTGTCTGAATGTCGGTTTTTTCTAGAGCCCAGCTTATCACGTCATTGTATGGAACGAGTCTCGATCGCATGGCTATCTTATGGATCTCAGACTCTGCTATATCTCTGAGTTTATTTTCAGTTTTTTCATTTTCGAAATCGTCGGGGCAGTTCCTAATCTCATGCTCCAGGATTTCAAAAATCTACCTCCAGGACTTGATTGAATCCACAACATCTGGCGTAGTATCAAATATAACATATCCATCCGGATTTGAGCTTTCACCGACCTCCTCACTCTTCTTAGGCGCTTTTCTGGGTGCCATGATGTTTGTGCTAAAAATGAAAACATGTTACAAAGAGGAAATGTGTAAGCTCTTTTGAATGTGCTTCTTGTTTGAAAGTAAGAATGAAATTCGAAATAACAAACCTTTATTGACCCTTAACTTGCCTTCAATTGAGCGTACTAATACAAAAGATGAAAATTAAATTCTTTAATGGGGATGGCATGTCTGCATATATGCACTTTATGCTAAAAATATCTCCACTAATCCATTATAAATACTGACACATATCAATGATTCAAAACTGGGATTTCGAAAGGAATGTCTTCGAAAACTCCCGAATAGCGAAACATGAAAAGACATTTAAGATCATTATCCATGTTTTAATATTAAATTAATTACGCTTAAGTGCTTAATACTTTCGTTATTTCAGGCTTCGAGGTTCTTGAGTGCATAAGAGTGATAACTCCTTTGATTTTTCCGAAATGCGATTGATTAACTATTTGTTAGGTATGTTTAAAATTTAATTAATCATGATTATAAATGGATTTAGTGAAAAGTGCATCGTGACTTTGAACGGTTGTTTAAGTCGAGATGGCTGAAAAATAAAATAGAAAAGTCTTAGAAAGTCATTAAATGTTTTTAATTATTCCATTTATTCGGTTTAAATTCTTTTAAACAATCACTTTTCGAGACTTCGGTATCCGGACTTTGGAGTTGTTATTTAAAAATTCATACTTTGTGAATAGCCGAATCTCGAAACCCGAAACTCTTGAAAGACTTTGACTCCTTTTTAGATCTAAGGGCGGCTCCATAACCAAAGAAAATTGATTTTTAGGTTATAAGAAGAAAAATAAACTTTGTTTCAACAGGTGCCATGACTTAGCCTATGTACAACATTGTTTTCAGTTGTTGTACAATCACTTTAAGGAGAAGAGCATACATATGGATCAACATTGGATTTGGTTCGATGGTTTCACATGTCAGTTAAAAAATGCTCATGTATTTCAATGGTTGTGTATGTTACACAAAAAACTAAAGGTACCATGCATTTGGAACTATTTTGAGTCTGGGAACAGAAAAGGGGAGAATGATGGAGCAGGTGCATGCATAAAAATAGTATTACGTAGGAAAATAAATGAATTTCAATAATACTTGCCTCATTCAAGATGCAAAATTCATTGTCGAATGGCGTTCTTCAGTAATGGGAGAAGGAACAAGAACCCGTGAAGACCAATCACACAGGAAAGGACATGTACATAGATATTTTTGGGAGGTGGTTGATGTAGATCGATCACAGTGGTATGAATGAAAAACAATCAAGGAAACTTGTGGATTCCATTCAGTTAGAACATAAAACAATGAAATTGTTGAAATATGGACGATGAAACTCTCTTGCTTCTATGGTCCATGTAGTATTAATGAATGGGATGATTGTGAATCGACAAACTGGGTTGATAGATCGGATCATGTATCACTCCTCATTGGTCAACGTATAACTATGGAACTATCCCAATTGGAGGAGGACCAATCAAGTATTTCAATATTATTATGATCATGTCTCAAATCTCATACTGTCAAGTTCATTGAATCCTTCTATTAAATTTTGAATAATTATAATTAATGTTTTATTCTTTGGTCATTAAGTGGACTCAGATTTTGTCACTCCACTCCATTTTTTACAGGGAACATATATGCAGTGGTTTCCCCAATATATAATGAATGGGGAACTGATTATTGGATGGAATGATGCTTAGAGGGAAAACATACCCTCATGTGATCAGTAACAGACTCTGAAGGAATTGAATTTCCGATTGGGTCTATGGTTATTAAAGGAGAATAATTGACACTGGATGAAAGAACATGAAAGAAAGGTGGTTATGTATTTAAATATTATAAACTAGGTCAAGTCATATACCACTTTACAAACTTGGTTATTTGTACAAACCTCCAACTAAAAACAATGCCAAGAAATAACTCATCAAAGGTACGATACTTATTTCCTTACTCTAAGAACAATAATTTGATGGAAATCATCAGTATTAGAAGTGATCCCGATGGTATACTTGAATGACCATCTAGGTATGTAAAATGAATAATTTTGGCTTCATTTTTGTTGTTGTTAAAATATACCCATGTCATGCCTTTCTTTTCCATGCCTTTCCTTTCCTTTCCTTCACTTGCCTTACCTTGCCTTGCCTTTTCTTTCCTTACCATCCCTTCACTTGGCTTACCTTTCCTTTCCATCCCATCACTTTCCTTGCCTTGTCTTGTCTTTCCTTCACTTTCCTTTCCTTTCCTTGCCTTGCTTTTCTTTCACTTTCCATGACATGACTTGCCTTGCCTTGTCAAGACTTTCCTTACCTTTCCATCCCAACACTTGCCTTGCCTTCACTTTTCATGCCATGCCTTCACTTGCCTTTCCTTTCCTTCACTTTCCTTTCTTTCACTTTCCATTCCATGCAGTGCCTTGTCGTGCCTTGCCTTGTCTTCACTTGCCATGTCTTATCTTTCCATACCTTTCATTGCCTTCAGTTTCCTTCACTTTCCTTTCCTTCACTTTCCTTGCCATTCATTCCTTGCCTTTCCTTGCCATGCCTTTCCTTTCCTTTCCATGCCATGCTTTGGTTTCACTTTCCTTCCCTTCCATTCACTTTCCTTGCCTTTACTTGCCTTGACTTGCCTTAATTTCACCTTCCTTACCTTCACTTTCCTTGCCTTCACTTTCCATGACTTGCCTTCCCTTACCATGCCTTGCCTTGAATTTCCATGCCTTTCTTTGACTTTCCTTGCCTTCAATTTCCTTTCCTTTCCTTCACTTTCCTTGCCTTCAATTTCCATGCCATAACTTCCCATGCCTTTCCTTGCCATGCCATGCCTTTTCGTTCCTTTCCTTTCCATCCATTTCCTTGTCTTGCATTTCCTTGCATTTCCTTGCCATTTCATGCCTTTCCATTCCTTTCCTTGCCTTGTTATTCCATTCCATGCCATGCCTTTCCTTTACTTTCCTTGTCTTTCCTTGTCGTTCCTTTCTTTCACTTTCCTTTCCTTCACTCACCTTGCATTGCCTTCACTTGCCTTGCATTCACTTGTCATGCCATGCCTTCCCATGACTTTCCTTGCCATGCCATTCCATGCCATGCATTTCCATTCCATGCCTTTCCATGCCATGCCTTGCCATGCCATGCCTTTCCTTTCCATGCCAGTCCTTCCCTGATACCAGATCTTTTCATCGATGTGACTTATTAAATAATTGTATTAAATGAGCATAGATTGAAGTGCACCATACATAAGGAATAACTCAATAATGAAGAGACATATGCATCATATCTGAACATAAAAAAATTGATAACATAGTTCGTCCCTGGTGGGCTATGTCTCTGGGTCCTGCTCTCAAATGGGTAGGCCTTTTTATTAACCCAGCAAAAGAATTTGGAAAAATACATAAGTATACCTCATTCTGGAGTAAAGATGCAAAAAAAATTATCAGATTAGAAAACAAACAGTGCCACTGAATTCGTGGCATCGAATTACCCAAAAATGACTTTCTCCACACCTCAATCTGAGTCTGACACTTTTATGCTCTTGAGAAAATTTGTCTTGGTTTACATGCCTGCACCTACAATTAAATTCATGTGGAATTTCTCAATTTCTGTGTCGTCCGTACGGTCGCATGCCCCCTGGTATGACCCCCGAACTCTGACAAACTCAGCTCTTAAGTAATATTGGTGGGTGGATATACCAACATAGACCTTTGGCTAGTTGGTTGGCAGATATATTTAAGGTGCTTTGGTTATGTTGATTAATTGAGTTGGTTTTCATTGATGTCAACCCTTGAAGAAAGTATGGTAGAAAATTCCAGTAGCACAAAGGTTTAGGTGATGGACCCAAGTTTGTTTGATGGATAATGTTATGATTTTTGATACAATTCTAGAAAATACTATCCTATATGGATAGTACATGTCATTCAATTTCGAGTGGCATGTGGAACGTCACATAACTCCTCGTGGTTAGAGAGTTATGGCCATGTGAAGTTGGAGAACCCTCATGAGTCATGTAGAAGCCCCAAAAGGTCAAATTAGTTAAAGTGATTGGAAAGAAGAAATTATTTAAATAATAAATTGAAGTGATGAGTGTACTATAAGTCAAAATGGATACAAAATAAATTATTTAAATAATGAAGTTAATGGATAAATTACTACATGGAAAAGTGGTTAGAAGTGGGTTAGCCCTAAAATAAGGAAAGTGGGTTAAGATGGTTAGAAGGAAATTTAAATAATAAAGTGAAGTGATGAGTGTAATTTAATTCAAAGTGGATACAAAAGAAATTATTTTAATAATAAAGTTAATGAAGAAATTACTAAGTGGACAAGTGGTTGGTTAGCCCTAAAATAAGGAAAGTGGATTAAGATGGTTAGAAGGTAACCCCTTGAGGAAGCTACATGAAAGTATAAATAAGAGGCGAGGGTCTCTCATTTTTAATAACACTTGATCATATTGAATATATACAAGTGACTGATGTAACCAAAGGATATATAAGCTGAATTTCAGAGGGAAGGTGAAGTAAAGAAGGCTGAAATTCAAGGGAGGATAAATTCTTTTGATGATGCTTTCTAAGGTATGATATTTATAGGTCATCTCACCATTTTCACAATAACTATTTTTATATAATGATTCAAACCGCAATATTGAGAGGCCTTTGAGGAAACATATCCAAGTATTTGTGATAAAAATTCCAGCTTGTGGATCGTTGTATTTTTGGAGTTACACTCTGTGGAAAATAGGGTTTGTGACTAGTTTTGAAACTAGTCTAAAATAGGTGTTTTGGGTAAAAATGTCAGAACAAATCCAAATTTAGTAAGACAAGATTTATTGGTTATAGTACAAATTTTAGTATTATGTGTACAATTTTCAGATCAATACAAAAAATATTCTGTGTGGGGCACACTCTAGAAGTTATCTCTCTAGACTAAGCCATAATTGAATAAGGTATGCCATTTTTTCTATAACTCCTTTTCTGAGAGGATCCAAGTAGTGAAACCTGGAGGAATTGCATAAAAGACGTTCATGAACATTGTGTACTATTTCCGTATCTTTATTCATTACAGGTACATAGTTATGATTATTGCAAGTTAGGGTTGTTGTATAATCCAAAATTAGTCATGTGAGACTAAAGAAAAGTTCGATGAAAATGATAGTCTATTGTTGTTAAAGTTAAGGAAGGTTTGCAAGTGTGTGATCATATACACCAGGTCTATTACAGAGTTAAAAATCAGAATTGGATGATGAAATTGATGATGGATTTTGGTTGAGGTACATGTTGGGTACATGGTTGAGATAAGTAGTTGATGAGTTGGCACATACATGAGGTGTATAGTTGATGAAGTTGGTACATCTTGATGATTCATAGTTTATGTGTATTTGATGCATGATCGATACATATTTAGTGCATGGTTGATGAACTCATTGATGTTACAGGTTGAGGTATAGGTTGGTGCATGGTTGATGTACTTGTTTATGGTACTTGTTGATTACAGGTTGTTACAAGTTGGTTGGTTGCAGGTCAGTGATACATGTTGTTACAATGATATATCTCATAGTGATAGTGTGAAAGTGGTTCCATCATTCTACTTCTACGTCAGGGAAGTTGGATGGGCCAAGGACAGGTGGTTTTATCCACCTTTCGGTTGTAGCCGGAGAACATAGGGGGTTGTAGCCTCCTTCTGGATGTAGCCATAGAATTGGGGAGTTGGAGCTTCCTTCAGGTTGTAGCCTGAGAAACTAGGGGGTTGAGGCCTCCTTCCCATTGCAGTTGGAAAACAAAGGAAGTTGGTGCTTCCAATGAATGTAATTCTTAAATACATATAAGAAAAATCATTTTGTGGTTTTCTCTCGCTTTGGGTTTCCACGTAAAAACACTGGTATATTGTGTATGTGTATGATTGCTCATTTGTTCATTTTTTATTTACTCTGCAACTATTGGATGATAATGCTACATTGATATAACACTTGCATTTTATGGTTAAAAAGGATTAAATTTCTCTATTACTGATTCACCCCCCTCTAAATAATCCAACAATTGGTATCAAAGCTAGGTTCCTTCAGGAAACATTTTAACCAATGGAAGGAGATCATGGATTATTCTGAGAATGGAGTACCAATGTTTAATGGTCAAAATGGTTTAAAGTATGAGTTATGGAGTGGAAGGACTAAAGTATTTTAACAGACACAAGGGTATTATATTTGGCTATCATTCGTTATAGGATATGATAGTTCAAAAAGGGAAAAGACTGCAACCAAGAAGGAATTGAAGAAGAATAACAAAATAGCAATGGATTTCATCTGGGAAGGATTACCTAATCCGGTAAGAGAAAATATTGGTAAATGTTCATCAACCAAAGACCTTTGGGATAAGTTACATGACATATATTCTTCACCCATCACAGATTCAAAAAATACCAAAGAAGATGTAAATACAGATCAAGAAGAATTATGTTCACCATGTAAAACAGATTTAGAAGATGAAGAGTACATAATCACCAGAGATATGTTGTTTTTCTTTAATTGTGAAAAACACGGACATCTTGAAATAGAATTCCATGAAGGAAATGAGACATAAAAAAAATTGAAAAGGAAGAAAATTATGAAGTAGAATTGATTAGTGATTTAGATTAACTAAGAGAAGAAAACAAGCCACTCAAGAAAGAATTGATGAAACAAAAGGAAATTTCTCACATTTTTCAAGAATCCCAATAGGTCATCGAGAACTTAAGAACTCAACTAGAAGAATCCATAAAGATTGAAGAAAATATTGAATATCAAAATAAGTATTTGGAAGCCACCGTAGCATCACAGAAGGAAGACACATAAATGAGAGAGAAGATATTGACAGATCATATTAAGGAAAGAAATAACGATCTAAACCATCCTGAGGAAGAGTTTGGTCAAGAAGAGAAAGGACTTGAAGAAGAAATAATCACATTAAAAATTCATCTTGAAGAAGAGAAAATAACAGAATAATTCATGAAGTCTCAGATAATGAAGAAAGATGAAGAGGTTGATAAGCTTGAAGAATAAGTTGCCACATTGAGAAGTAAAATCGTCAAGATCAACAAGAATGTTGAATATACAGAAACATCCACATCATTTATAGAGAATGAAGAGAAGCACTCTAGGTTTCTAAAAAAGAACAATGAAGAAAATAGAAAGAGTTATGCAGAATTACTCAAAGGAAGGAATCATGGTCAACCAGAATATAAGAAAACAATTGAAGATACATCTTCAAGAAGATCATCCATGTTCAAGCCACAAAGAAGCTTCAATCATGATCATGATTAGTCAAGGTAGAAATTCAAAAGGACTACACCACAAAGAAGATCACTCACTCCCGGGTATGCAAATTTCTTTTATGGTCATTATTTTTATTGTACTAAT
>ML826427.1:21199-66765 GCA_009831015.1 Picea engelmannii | reverse complement strand
TTGTGTGGCCTCTGGTTTGGATTCGAGGACATAGGAGGTTACCATGGGGGCTCGACAGGTGTAATGTCCCCCACCTCTTGATGAAGAGGTTTGGAGAGACTCAATAGTCTAGTTGTCCCCACTAGACTATAGTCTCGGGCATCATGGGGACAAACTCAACCCAAAGCCATACCCAAGCACAACGTTATATTATTAAGTTGACTTTGGGGGGGAAAGGTAACTAAAGGAAAGAAAAGAGCATGTGTGGAAAAGCTAGGAGTTAACCCTAGGGTTAACTAACTCAACATATAAATAGATCTAGAGTATAAAAGAAAGGAAGGGCGCACTTCTCATTCATTCTAGATTATTATTACATTTTTCATTTGGGCTCTTGAGCACAATAGAGTTTTGAGGGTTTTGAGACTACACACCCTAGAGATCAATTCGGTGGTGAACGATCCCACCTCTCTTGATCCAAGCTTGGTCTCGGGGGTGCAATAATCCTCCCACACCATTCTACAGCAATTTCAGGTACCATCAAGAAATCTAAGAAGGAACAATGTGTAACATAGGGGGTTTCCAGCAAGGGGGGCACACCATTGAAGGAAGAAGAGCTCGATCCAAGAAGTGGAGGTGGATTTTGGGCATTTGAACTTCTAGGTTTTCTTTGTAGGGCCTCAACCATCATTCCTTGCATATTTGGAGGGAGGTTTACTTCCCATCTGATTTATTAGAGCTTGGCAGGAGTTGGAATGAAGGAGGGCGCACTGCAGAAAGGGGTTTCATCAGTTTGGAGGAGCAGATCTTCACTATTTAGATGGAGACTTCACAAGGGGGTTTGCCTTGCTCCGATCTACACTTCCATCTAGTTTCATAGCATTTGGAGGCTCCTAGCAGTGAGGCTGGAATATTGGGTCTCTTCAGCCATCCAGGAGGGCGCAACTCAGTCTGGGGTTTCAGTTATAGGAGGATCGGATCTTTATCTTTCAGCCTGAGACTTCAAGAGAGGGTTTGTCTTTCCCTGATCTACTATTTCAACCAATTTTAAATTATTTGGAGGCTTCTAGCAGCAGGGCCGAAATATTGAATTTATTTAGCCATCAAGACGGGCGCAACTCAGCTAGGGGAATTTGGATCTGAATCCTGGAAGGAAATAAATTAATCTTGTATCTTGCTTTAGCTTATTATCTTGCCTTTGGAGGCTTATATCTTCAGTATTGAGCATTTTGTAGCAACTCTTATTCCAGTTGCAGGATTTTATTGGTATTCTTCCAAATCTGCAGATCTGTTGTATCAAAATCTCAGTATTATGTAAATAAAGGTCATATATGAGTTATTTGGTTCCATATTGGTGTTTCTTGTTGTGTCCCGTATTTCCTTATTATGTATCTTCATGTCTATGTCTACATGCTTTAATATCATACACATAAACCCTAATGCACAACTCTATGAGAAAATCTGCAAACACACATCTAAACAACAGTAAACAATGAATAATTAGTGTTTCCAGCGAAAAATTGGCTTGGGAACATTACAGTGGTATCAAAGCGTTGATCCTCCCATCCAGTGGGGATTAGTGCATGCATAAGTTCAGTGGTATATATATGAGCAGACACAGAAAGTAGATAGGTGAACCTGAGGCAAAAATGGAAGGTTCAGGGGAGGACAGTGAGCCATAGGTTCTAGCAAGTTTTGCAAAAGAGTTACAACAATCCATACATAAGACATAAAGTGCACTTGTACACCATCTGAAGGAGAACCGGGAGGCAATGCATAGGGTACATTTGGAGACGAGGGAGACCTTGGATAGAGTAAATGCCAACTAGGAGAAAATTGCGCAGGTCCTATTACAGATGACCCAAGAAGGAAAGGGGCCAGAAACCTATGCAAATAAAGAAGCCAACAGTTCTCATGGGGAAACTAGACCTCATCAAGAGTATAGCCTTCACTACCACACTGAGGGACAGAGTTATGGAGGAGGGGCTCCTTAGGGGATAACACACAGTAGAACTACCCATAGACCCTACCTACCTACATTTTTGCATAACCAACCACATCACAACTATCATGATGAAGTGAGGACAATTTTGAGCAATATGTCAGGGAATATAACTCATTGAGTGCAGGATTCCAAAGACAAGTCACACTGGATCAATATTGTGGGGTCAAATTCAGGGGTAAGCCCAAACAGTATCACCATAACAACTATGAATTGGAATGCAGGGCAGGAAAGATGGAAATCCCATACTTTGATGGATCTTCCAAGGTGACTGCGCAAGCTTGGGAGAAAAAACTTGATACCTACCTACAACTTAACCCGATGAGAGAGTTCGATGCAATCAAGTTTGTCACCATATACTTGGAGGGAAAGGCTCATGACTGGTGGTACCATGGGTTAACTACACTGGGCCATAATCAGATCACTGCTTATACAGAGTTTACACAAAGTCTTATTGACAGGTTTGACCAGGGGGATCTAGAGCTACATTTTAGGGAACTCACCCAACTTAGACAGACAGGGTCACCAGAGGTATATATAGAGGAGTTTCAGAGGATAGCAGTTATGGTGCAGGATATGTCTCAAGAGAGACTAATGATGCTCTTCACAGAGGGGTTGATGGAACCCTTAAGGGGTTGGGTCAAGGCTTTTAAGCCTACCAACTTACAGTATGCTATATGGAAGACTAGGGACTTAGGATAAAAAACAAAGACTGGATTTACCCCTATACCTCCTCTAAACCCAGGGGGAAAAGACCTAAGACCTCCCATGAACCAAGGGGGAAGGGACCAAAGGGGGTTTGACCGAGGAAGGGGTAGAATGGATGAGACTACAAGGAGGGAATTGAAAAGGAAGCAATTGTGCTTTACTTGCAAAGGGCCTTGGGATCCAACACACAAATGCATGGGCAAAGGCAAGGCTCACTACATTGAAGTGGTTTCTGATGATGAGGAGGAGGAAGGTTTCGACCATCTACAGAACATGGAGGTAGATCCTACGGAGAATGCAGAAGAGGAGGATGCAAGTCACGACCTTGCAACAGATGAGAAGGTAACAATAGAATCAATTAGTGGGGTACCCAAATTCAACACCTTCAGGATGAGAGGGGTGCTATAGGGGAAGAAAGTTTTAGTTCTCATTGATGGGGGTGCTTCACACAACTTCATTTTTTCAACCCTACTACAAAGAAGACACATACCTATAGTTGAATTTGAAGGGTTTTGTGTGGAGGTAGCAAGGGGGCGCACTATGCCTTGTGACATGTATATTCCATGAATGAAGCTTACATTAGGAAGACATGATTTAGCACAAGATTTATATGTAATGGATCTTACAGACACTAATATCATCCTTGGAACTCAGTGGCTTAGTATGTTGGGGCCAATCACTACCGACTACAAGACCATAGAGATGTCTTTCACAGAGGAAAATGGGAAAAAGGTAGTTCTCAGGGGTGTGACAGGAAACACACCTAGGGTGGTGAAAACAAAGCGCATGTGTGCCATCTTCAAAAGGGAAGACATTGCATATGAAGCAGAGTGTAGAGTATCGGTTCGGGTGGATATGAAAGGGGATACTCACTACTCACCAGAGATTCAAAGAATCATTGACAGGCACAACAAGGTCTTTGAACCCATTCCACCAGGAGCACCACCAGATAGGAGGTTTGAGCATGTCATAGAATTGGAGGAGGGAGCGAAACCTGTCATCACCACTCCTTAAAAACACCCAAAGAAATATAAAGATGCAATTGAGAAGGCAATTAAAGAACTGTTAGACATGGGCCACATTAGGCCAAGTTCTATTCCCTTTGCATCTTCAGTAGTGTTAGTGAAAAAGAAGGATGGAAGCATGCGCATGTGCATTGATTACAAGGCTTTGAATACAAAGATGATAAAGAACATATACCCCATCCCTAGGATTGATGGGCTATTGGATGAGCTTCATGGGGCTGTATACTTCAAAAATATTGACTTTTTCTCTGGCTATCATCAAATAAAGATGAGGGAGCAAGATGTACCCAAGACCGCTTTTAGATGTTGCTATGGTCACTATGAGTTCTTGGTAATGCCCTTTAGGCTGACCAATGCGCCAACCACCTTCTAGTATTGCATGAATCACGTCTTTAACAAACAATTAAGGAAGTTCCTCTTAGTCTTCTTTGATAACTTATTGATCTACAACAAAACTTGGGAGGAGCATCATCAACATGTAGAACATATTCTAGCTATCATGGAAGGGAAACCTTTGTATACAAAGGAATCCAAATCTGAATTTGGAATGACAAAGGTTCTCTATTTGGGACACATTATTGGGGTGAAAGTGGTATAGGTACACCAAGAGAAGATACAAGCTATACTTGACCGACCCACACCTAAGACCCTCACATAATTGAAAGGATTTCTTGGCATCTGTTGCTATTATAAGAGGTTTGTCAAAGGTTTCTCTCAACTTTGTGCACCTTTGACCGATTTGACGAGGAAAGGCGCATTACAGTGGAGTCCAGAAGCACAATTGACTTTTGACAAAATGAAGAAGGTGATGAGCACTTGTTTGGTCTTGGCTTTACCAGATTTCGCACAACCCTTTACAATGGAGTGTGATGCCTTAGGGGAGTGCATTGGAGCAGTGCTTATGCAAAATAGGCACCCTATTATTTATGACAGCCAAAAATTGAGGGGTCCTAATATGGTCTATGCCATATATGATAAAGAGATGTTAGCTATCATGCATGCATTGGCTAAGTTCATGCAATACTTGGTTGGGGAAAAATTCGTTGTGAGGACAGATCACAACAACCTCAAGTACTTTATGGATCAAAAGGAATTAAATGAGAGGCACCAAAAATGGGTTAATAAGATCCAATATTATGACTTTGACATTGAGTTTATCAAAGGGAAAAATAGTGTGGTGGGAGATGCATTATCCAAAACTCCATCAGTTTATGCTATGACCGACATTTCAGTTGACTGGAAGGCCCACCTTTTGGTGGAATACTCAAAAAACAGGTTTGCATGAGAATTGATGGATGGATAGGTACAAGATGACAACTTCATAATTGTGGACGACATCATATGTTACAAGGGATGAATATTCTTGGTCCTTGAGTCAACCTTTAAAACCAAAGTGCGACAAGCATGCCATGATTCACCAGTAGTAGGACATCAAGGGTTCATCAAAACATACATGCAAATAAGGGAAATATTCGCTTGGAAGGGCTTGAAGGAAGATGTGATGAGCCACATCAAGGAATGCACCACCTTTCAGGTAAACAAGGATGAACACACCCATCCAACAATATTACTGCAACCACTTCCCATTCCTGAGCACAAATGGGAAATCATATCTATGGATTTCGTCAAGGGATTGCCCAAGGCCCAGGGAAAGGATTGCATTTTTGTGGTGGTAGATAAGTTAACCAAGTTTGCACACTTTTTCGCCATTGCCACAAAATACAGTGCAGTTAGGTTGCATATATGTTCTTCGGGAAGATTTTCAGGTTGCATGGTTTAACCAAAACCATTGTGAGTGGCAGGGACAACAAGTTTATGAGCACCTTTCGGCATGAGCTCTTCAGGTTGGTAGGTACGACCGTAACCCCTAGTACTAGCTATCATCTTGAGACTGATCGCCAAACAGAGATAGTCAACAAGTGGGTTGAAGGTTACCTTCAAAACTATGTGTCAAGGGAGCATAAGGCATGGGTTAAGTGGCTTCATTTGGGGGAATATTGCTACAACACCATCAATCATATGTCTATTGATATGCCACCATTTAGAGCCTTATAAATTTATGATCCCCTCTCCTTTGTGGAGATTGTCTTTGGTGACATCAGGGCTCCCATGGTTCAGGATTGGATTCAACAAAGTCAGGATATACTCAAAGAGCTTAAGGACCACCTACAAATGGCACATAATCAACAAAAGGTACAAGCAGACAAGCACAGGGTGGAGTGCACATTTGAGGTTGGTGATTTGGTTTACTTCAGGCTTCAACCATACAGGTAGGCATCCATTAAGAGGAGTGGTGCAGAAAAGCTCCAACCTCGCTTCTTTGGACCATATAGGGTTAACAAAAAGGTAGGAGTCGTGGCATATGAGCTTGATCTACTAAAGGGCAACAAAATCACAATATCTTTCATGTGTCAAGTGGAATAATTTACCCATAGAGGATGCTACTTGGGAAGGTGAACATGTGCTACAGGAGACAGGTCCATAATTGATTGTGGGCAAGCAATTTCTAGTAGGGGAGACCGTAATGTCCCCCACCTCTTGATGAAGAGGTTTGGAGAGACTCAATAGTATTCTTGTCCCCACTAGACTATAGTCTCGGGCATCATGGGAACAAAGTCGACCCAAATCCATACCTAAGCACAATGTTATATTATTAAGTTGAATTTGGGGGAAAAGGTAACTAAAGGAAAGAAAATAGCATGTGTGGAAAAGCTAGGAGCTAACCCCAGGGGTTAACTAACTCAACAGAGAAATAGATCTGAAGTATAAAAGAAAGGAAGGGAGCACTTCTCATTCATTCTAGATTATTATTACATTTTGCATTTGGGATCTTGAGAACAATAGAGTTTTGAGGGTTTTGAGACTACAACCCTAGAGATCAACTCAGTGGTGAAATATCCCACCTCTCTTGATCTAAGATTGGTCTCAGGGATGCAATAATCCTCCCACACCATTCTACAATAGCTACAAGTACCATCAAGTAATCTAATAAGGAACAATGCACAACATAGGGGGTTTCCAGCAAGGGGGGCGCACCATTGAAGGAAGAAGAACTCGATCCAGGAAGTGGAGGTGTTTTTTGGGCATTTGGACTTTTGGGTTCTCTCTGTAGGGCCTCAACCATCATTACTAGCCTATTTGGAAGGAGGTTTACTTTCGATATGACTAATTAGAGCTTTGCATGAGTTGGAGAGAAGGAGGGCGCACTGCATAAAGGGGTTTCATCAATTTGGAGGATCATATCTTCACTATTCAGCTGGAGACTTCACCAGGGGGTTTGCCTTGCCCCGATCTACACTTCCATCCAGTTTCATAGCATTTGGAGGCTCCTAGCAGTGAGACCAAAATATTGGGTCTCTTTAGACATCTAGGAGGGCGCAAATCAGTTTGGGGTTTCAATTATAGGAGGAGCATATCTTTATCTTTCATCCTGAGATTTCAGGAGGAGGTTTGTCTTGCCCCAATCTACTATTCCATCCAGTTTCAGAGTATTTGGAGGTTTCTAGCAACAAGGCCAAAATATTGAGTTTATTCATTCAGCCAGAAGAGCGCAGCTCAGTTAGGGGAATTTGGATCTGAATCCTGGAAGGAAAGAAATTAATCTTGTATCTTGCTTGAAATTATTATCTTTCCTTTGAAGGCTTATATCTTCAATCTTGAGCATTTTGCAACAACTCTTATTTCGTTTGTAGGCTTTTTATTGGTATTCTTCCAGATCTACAAATATGTTGTATTATAATCTCTATATTATCTAAATAAAGGTCAGATCTGAGTTATTTGGTTCCATATTGGTGTTTCTTGTTGTATATTTTATTTCCAAATGATGTATCTTCATATCCATGTCTACATGCTTTAATATCATACACATAAACCCTAATGCGCAACTCCATAAGAAAACTTACAAACACACATCTAAACAATAGTAAACAGTGAACAATTAATGTTTCCAGCGAAAAATTGGCTTGGGAACATTACATCAGCGAGCGTCATCGCCCAACCCAGATATTTTGCATAAGTCCTTCCATGATAAGAGAGCACACCCAGTGGGCCAAAATATGAAAAAAAGTGCAAAGGTTTCTTTTTTGCATGTTGAGGAACTCTGAGGTTCAACTGCTGGAGCATTGAAGTCAAAGGTCAAGCCTAGTTTGAGGAATGAAGTCTTTGGAAAAGATATTAATTTGTCAGCTTCTCAGTGGAGGAAGATTGACACTATATGGGAAAAAAGTGCTCCTTCACTTGACAATTCGAGTATGTTCAGTAACAATGTTCTTCCCACACTCTTTGTTGCACCTTCTCCTGTCGAGTCTTGCATTCCTTAGCAGATTGTTGTTTGTAATCCCAATCCCCTTTATAATCTTTTGATGCCCTTGACATGTGTTTCTGGTATTTCTATGGATACACATGCGGTTGAGCTAGGCAAGAATTAAGACAGTTTCTACTATTGGGAATCAAGTGCTTTCTCTTCTTCCTCATCGGGTCCTCTGTCAAATGATTCGGGTAGGGATCCTTACATGCTCAGGTCCAGGGAGATTTTGTGGGCACCCTCTTTTTTGGGGGGTTTAGAGATAAATTTCATCAGATAATAGGGTCAAGGATGGGTTGGTCGTAAGTCACCACTCAAGCATGCCTAAGAGAGGGCCTCTCGTGAGGTATCTCAGGGTAGGCAACGTCTCATTTATGGGGTACTTAGAGCAAGTAAAACCCCATGTGGTGGGCTCCCATGAAATTCTACTCAAGCAATATTTGAGGCCTCGGAGGGAGGGCCAAAAAATTATCCCTCTCTCGTATTGTTGATACTGAACTTCTAGATTTGTTTATGATCCAAGAATCTATGGGGGGTTGTGGGTCTTTTATTTCCTAAATGATTAAACTCCTTCTTGGGTGGGAGTTTGAAGGGGTGGACTTTGATGGTCACTCTAGCGGTTTAATTACTGGATGGTCCTCGAAATGTAGGTTACTTAACTATTTTCTATATGCTCAGGTTTATTGACTGAAATCTTTAGCATGGAGCTGGATTGAAACTTTTTGGTCCTTAATTTATATGGTCCATACGATGGAAACGAGAGGTTTTGGTCTAAGCTTTTTGAATTGCAATGTTTGAAGGCAAATTCAATTGTCATTAGTGGTGATTTCAATTTGATAGATAACAGGTTTGAAATTTGGGGGCTAATAGCCCGTGAAGACAACATGGCATATTTATTTATTCAAAACTTGGAAGGACAGGGTTAGGTTGACATAGAACCCATTAAATTAAGTCCCATGTGGTGCAATAACAAAACCAAGGAGGATGCCATCGCAAAACGACTGGATCGATTCATGATCCATCATAATATTTTGGAGATAGTTGGTTTGGTTAGATCTTGGATTGGTCGAACTCGAGCCTTCGATCATTTTCCCATCTTTTTAGAGCTAGGATGTTTGGATACAAGGCCGAGCTCTCCATTCAAATTCAATTCTTCATTGCTAAATCTTGAGGAGTTCCAAACCCTAGTAAAAATTTATTGGTCCCAGTTTTAGAGGGGAGGTGATATCTTTGCAAGTCGACACTTGGTTTCAAATCTAAAAAAAATAAATGGTTTAGTCACAGCTTGGGCAAGAGAGAGAAGGAGGTATGAGGATATTTCTCTTAGGACCATATGGAAGATTGCAGGGTTATTGAAGCTTGTTATCATTCCATATTATTGGAGAAAGAGCAGACATGGCGACTCAAAATTCATGCATTATGGTAAGAGGAGGGTGACCAGAACACAAATTTCCTTCACAACTTTGCAAACCATAGGAGAAACAAGAACACAGTTTGGGAGATTGAGGACTCACATGCTAATCGTGTTCATGGTTTTTAGAACCTAGCGGTTCTGGGAGTGGACCATTTTAATTATTTATTTAAAGAGCCTGATTAGACAAGGATGAACTCTATGTTAAAGCAACTTGATCTTTTTCCTCACCTCATTTTCGATGAAGACAATGTTGATTTATATAGAGAAGTATTGTTAGAATAATTACGAGGGATTATATCCTCTTTCAAAAAAGAGAAAAACCTCGGGCCAGATGGCTGGACAATTGATTTTTTGAGCATTTTTTCAATCTGCTAAGTTGGATCACCCTCACATTTATTGCTCTTATTCCGAAGTCGGATCACCCTTCTTCTTTTAATGGTTTTGGCATATTGCGTTGTGCAATTTCCTTTATAAAATCAACTTTTTGGTTCGTATTCGCAAACTTTGCTTCAACTTTTTGTGGAAAGGCTCCTCGAAGTATATTGGATCTCACCTAGTGAACTTGAAATGTCGTCTGGCTCTAATTTCAGCTGGTGGTTGGTGTCTAAAGGATTTAGTATCCTTCAGGGGAGCTTTGTTGGAAAAATCCTAATGGGTGTTCTATCAAGGGATAGTTTAGGGAGGAACATCTCGATAACAAAGTATATTGAGCCTCGTTAAGTTATGGACTGGATTTCTCAACAAAGGAACTTGATCATAAATGCTTCAGGTCAATGGAGGGCGCTCATTAACTCTTTTCCTTTGATTGGTAATTTGATGGCTTGGAAAGTGAGATCGGGTCATCAGGTTTGGATTGGAGTTGATTCCATTATCGATTGTGGTGATCAATCTTTCCTCTCAGGCCAACTTGTGGATCAATTGTGTGAGATGGGAGTTTGTACACTTAGCCTTGGGACAAAGTTTAAAGATCATCCTCACCACCTTTTCCTATATTTCCTTCAAACAAAAATTATGTGAAATGAATATTGCAGCTGATAAGATTTCTAAAGAAGCTCTCGGCTTGGCAGAGTTTCGCATGATCTTGAAAGAAGTTGTGGATGGCGAGGTTGTCTCCATTTCAGAATGTTTAGTTCATTGAGATCTTGGACACTGAATTTTTGTTGTTGTTTTGAAGAGTAATTGTTCTTAGATGCATGACCATGTTTTTATTGTTGTATTGAATATCTTATATGTCAAACTTTTTGGTTTATGCACCTTCGATGCTTATGGATTATAACTCTTTCTTGCTAAGAAATAGAAGTTACTTTCTTTTTTTTTGGTTGGTGAAAAATCTTTAACTTTATTATAAAAAAATTAAGTTATATCCAACATTTTATTTAGTGGGACAATATAATTCATGTTTGTTAAATAACATTTAAAAATAAATTATAACTATTGAGTCCAAATACATGATCAAAATATAAACAAAAGATTTATAAGATCTAAGATATGATATTAAACTAAAATTTAAGAGTGCTCTTATGATGGGCACACCTCACCCAAGTCCAACGTATCTCCTACAAATTGGAAAAAAAAGTATGCCTCTAGACCTTCCCAAGCGATGGTTTCCAACAAATGCCTTGATGAAAATTCCAAATTGTTTATCTTTGATTGTTGGTATATCTACAATCTTTTTAGGAAACTTTAGTTTTCTTCTTCCATTCTTCTCCGAGAATGATGGTTTTAATTGATAGTAAACATACTTAGGAGACCATACCTTTTTAGAGAAAATGCCTTCATTATGTGAATTATGTTGATGTTAATGGTGGCATCGAACATGTACTTATGCATTGGCATGTGTTTAGCATGTGGAAATCATCAAGAATCTTTTAGTCTTGAGTTTACTTTAGTTAAAAGGAAATAATTAAAGCAAAATTGTATTTATTAGTGAATTGAGTTATTTAAGAAACATGCATAGCAAGCAACATGTAATCTAATTCTTAAGTGGGTGTGAGAAGTAATCTCCAACGTAGATCACTTTGGATATTAGAAATAGATTGTAACTGATGATTATAAAAGAAAGTCTAGGGTGAAGGATGAAGTCACTTGTGTTGATGATCTGAAAATGAAAAAGGCTTGTGAGTACAAATTTGCAAGTGAAATAGTTATGTGACTTAGGCAATAGAATCAAGTTGCAAACACATAAACTTAATGAGTTTTTACTTAACATGAGCAGCATAAACAGACATAACAACCATAAAAAGTAAGCACATTAACACAACAAAATGATAAGGGATTTCACCCCTCTCTTGGGCTACATCCCCTAGTCAAGCTTCTAATGGATCATTTTCATCAATGCTCAAAAATGCAAAATAGATGTCTTCAATGGCTCCAGAATGTCCAAAAACCCATAGTTGGGCTTTTCCTGCACTTGCTTTGGCCGAAAAATGAGAAAAATACAACTCTGGATGTTTTCCCCATTAACTTGTTGTCTTTGCTCGCCAAAACACACCTGTGTGTGACTAACCTGACTCTTGAGCGTTTATCGTGCCAAAAACCCAACACACGCATTTGTTCCACAAATGGTGGCATAATGTCGAATGGTTAGGGGACCTGGCACCTTTTCCAGTAGAAGTGTCGGTCACATTGCCCATGTGGCCTAACACCGACCTAAAAAGTAGCACCTACCGACTAAACGTTGGAATGTCTGTCATTGTTGCTCATGTGGTAAGGGTTACGTATATGTGACCGAGGGATGGGGCTAGCCCCAACCCTTTTTCGCCTGGACCAAACTGTATTGCAACTTTAAATATAAGTTTAGCACCTATAGGATAAGAACCAACATGGGGGTGGGATAGTAGCCCAGCCTCTGCCAAGACCATGCCACTGTCGAAGGTCTCAGGTTCAACCCCCATGGACTCCAACAAATTTTTTACACCACTAACCAACGACGGGGTGCCACATGGCACCTTCCCATTCACTTCAAGTATGCCACGTGTCGACCACCCATTGGTCCACGTCGGCCACTGCCACATAAACTACCAAATCACCACCTACCACGTGTCCAGTATGGTCCCATGCCACATCAACAGTACGGTCTGCACAGTCAGATTGTATCGACTGTACAGTCAACATTTTTTTGTTTGTTTGGCAAAGTGGACAGAAAGCGATATCTCTCGCATACGATGTCTGTTTGAGCCCGTTCAAGTTACATTGGGATCGTGAGGATGAGATATACGCAATGAATCCATTTTCGAGCAATTCCGAGCACTTTGATTTTTGAGCATATTTTCATCCCCAGGATCACTCCTCCCCATTGGGAAGCTTTTGGACCTCCAAAAGGCTACTTTCAGTCAATCTAAAGATGAGTGTATAGTTCCCTCGTCTTTCTAACCTCAATCCATTTATCTTTGGTTTGATTTGTGCCTTTAATACCAACACGAAGGTATTCCACATTCCCTCGCTTTGAAGTTCTCATCCTCCTGTCAAGGATTCTATCCTCATGTAATTCTGAAAGATATTTTCGTGAGAAGTCATCTATGGAAGGAATCTGAACATGCTCTCCTTGATCATCAATCAAAGGAGGCTCATACGATATCAATTTATCAACATTAACAACTACATACATTTGCATATACGGAGGCAAATCCAAACAAAAGACGTTGTTACCAATCTTTTCAAGAATCCTGAAAGGTCCATATCTAATTGGTTTAAGTTTTTTACCTTCTCCTTTAAGCCACTCCTTCCTAATGTAAATCCAAACTTCATCTCCAATTTGGAAATTGTGATCAACACGATGCTTGCATGTCTTGTCTTGTACTTGGCTTGGCTCTTTTCCAACTGTTCTTGTACCATTTATTGCACCAACTGAATTTGTTCAATGAACTTATTTGCTCTATCAGTGTCATAATGACCATTAATAGCAATATCCTTCCCAAAGATAAAATCTAATGGAGATGTTTGAGTCGAAGAGTACTTAGCTCGGTTGTAAGCATGTTGGATGCAGTGTAGGTGCTCATCCCAAAGCTTAGGATGTTTGCTGCAATAACCACAAAGTAGATGTACTATTTTTTCTATTCACCACTTTTGTTTGACCATCGGTTTGTGGATGAAATGATGTGCTCTTTTTCAACTTGGTGTCCATGAGTGCCCATAAGCTTGACCAAAAGTTCCCAATAATTCAAGAATCTTGATCATAAATAATGGATTTGGGAATCCCAAAATGTACCCAAACATGTTGAAAAAACATTTGTGTCAGTTGTTCAGCTGTAACCTGCTTCTTATAAGGCATCAAAATACACATTTTGCTTAAACGGTCAACCACAACATAAAGATAATCATGATTCTTTTTTGACATAGGTAGACCTCCTACAAAGTCCATGGAAATGATTTCCCAGGGACGAGAAGGAACCAGAAGTGGAGTATACGAACCCAACTTTCTATTGCTAGGCTTACTTGTAGCACATAAAGAACATACTCTTACATATCTTGAAAAACTGTCATTCATTTTAGGCCAATATCAATACCTTTGCAAATTAGCCACCGTCTTGCCTACACCAAAGTGGCCAGCAATAAGAGAAGAATGTGCTTCCCTTATGATGTTGACTCTTTCACCCTGTGGAATAGATAGCTTTCCAAGATGATACAAAATTTTATCATGCACATGGTAATCCAATTCCTCAACTTGGTTAGAATGACGCAAAGTTGAATAAACCTCTTTAAAATCAACATCTAAAGCATATTGTTCAACATAGCTCTCATGCATGGTAGAATTATGCTTAAGAATAACTGAAGTACTAACAATAGGCCTAGAAAGCACATCAACAATTGTGTTAGAAATGCCTTTCTTATACTTGATAACCAAGTGGAATTATTGTAGAAAACTCATCCATCTGAAGTGCCTTGCTTGTTGTAGCTTGGTTTCTAATTGTAATTATTGCAATGGTTGATGATTTGTGTGAATGATAGTTTTTTTTTTTTTTTTTTTTGGTTAATTTGTACGAGACCTGGTGGCTACGTGATTAACCTGTGGCTTGAGAAACCGCGACTCAGGGGCATCTAAGCCGTCAAAATCACCCGGGGATCGCACCCGGCCTGAGCCACACCAACCCTTACATGGTTGGATTTTTTTGTCCCCGCAGGTTTCGAACCGGTGACTTTAACATCACGGAGTGGCTTAACAACACACTCCGTCACCGACTGTCCTACACCTCGGGGATGTGAATGATAGTTTCTTTTCCCAACAAACAATGTTTCCATTTTTTCACACTTTGCACCAATGCATACAACTCCTTTATCATAAGTAGGATAATTAATCAGAACACCATTAAAAGTTTCACAATGAAAACAAATGGGATTACCATGTTGCAACAAGGCTGCTCCCATGGCATAGTTACTTACATCTGTTTGTATCTCAAATGGTTGTCTCAAATTAGGATGTGCAAGAACTAGAGCTAAACTAATCTTCTCCTTTAATGCATCAAAAGCGTTTTGTTTCTTACCTCCACATTGGAAAACTTGCTTGATGCTTGGCACTGCATGTAATGGAGCTGCAATTGAAGAAAAGTTAGCAATAAACTTTCTCCAATATTGGGTTGCTCCCAAAAAGCTTCTTACCTCTGTCACATTGTTGGGCTTGGGCCAATCCAAAATGACTTTGACCTTGGAAGGATCAATTTTCAGTTCTCCTCCTCCAACAATATGTCCCAAGTAAATAAGTGAGGTCTTTCCAAACTCACATTTAGACATCATAAAAAGAAAAAAAGAAAAAAAAAAAAAACTTTCTTCAAGACATCTAGAACTTGCTTTGCATTCATAACATGCTCTTCACGAGATTTGTTAAATATCAAAATTTCATCCAAGTAGACAATCACAGAATCATCAAGAAAAGGCCTTAAAACATCATTCGTGACTCTCATGAATGTAGAAAGAGCATTACAAAGCCCAAATGGCATAACCATCCATTCAAACAAACCTTGCTTTGTCTTGAAAGATGTCTTCCATGTGTCTCCTTCTACAATCCTAATATGATGATACCCACTACTCAAATCCAACTTAGTAAAATACTTAGCATCTTTCAATTGATCAAGCAAATCATCAATTCTAGGAAGAGGATAATGATTATCTACCGTAATCTTGTTCAAGGCTCTGAAATCTACACACATGTGCTATGTACCATCTTTATTTGATACTAAAACAATTGGTGACCCACATGTCGATGTGCTTGGCATGATAACCCCTTTGTCAAGCAAATCTTGGATTTGTTTTTTAATTTCAACATTCTACATGACTGACATCCTATACATACCAATGTCCTTTTTGTGATCCAGGTATATACTGCCCATAAATTAGGTTATGACCCCCAACTTGGGGTTGTACCCCAACTTGAGGTTGACCTCCAACATGAATTTGAAAAGTAGAAGTGGCAGAATGACTTGTGCCTCCAATTTGATTGGAGCTACTTAGGCCAGAATGATTGGATCCTATAGGTGGAGGTGGAGGAGGAATGCTAGGCCTTCCGGATAGAACTTTAGTAGGTGTGGGAACAAAACCGCTACCGGTGTTATACCCAGGTGGAACAAAAAGATTAGGACTTCCAGATGGACTTTGGACTAGATTAGCAATAGAAGTATTAAGATCATTATACCCAGGTAGAAGTGATGGACTTGATCTAGGTGGAATTGGCATTCCAATAGGAGCTTGAGTTGTGATCATACTTCCGACAGAAACATATGTGACTTGTGGAACCGCGGCAGAGCTAGTGAGCTGGAGAGGAAGGATTTACAGGAAGAGTTGATTCGACCAATGGAGTAGAACTTCCAATCTCAAAGGACGTGTCGTTATTGATTGTTCCTTCAGAAGAAGAACCCTCTGGTGAATTAGGAAGCAAAGGAGCGTATTCTTCCGGCTCTTCTGAAGGTAACCCTTGTATCCTACGTGAATGGTGAGGGCCGATGTTGGCCGCACCGAATAAAGAATGAAATAAATCTATTGCCAAATAGAGAAACAAACAACACTCCATTAATAAAATCTAGATATCAAACACGCAAACAAACCTTATTATTTCAAAGTCACTAGTTGGTGATGAAATGCAACATCGTGAAATCAAGACAAGAAGGGGTTGGGATAAAGCAGGTGGAAAAGTTACGTTGATGATCTACTTAACGGACTTACACCCTTGTGCAAGCTCCCACACATAATTGTGGGTATACCCTCCAAGGAGCGCAAGTGAGTTTGGCCAACGTCGATTCCAGGTACCGAGAAGACTTGTCCCTCCATAGTCACCTTGTGTAAAGACTCTAAAGAGATAAGCCACTAAGGTTACCAATTACGACAATGATGCCTGGGGAAGTAGTCAACAGTCCGATCCACACGCAAGGGCAGGGTATTTAAGCCTGAAATCGCCTCGAGAAGGTCCACACTGGATTTTTTTCTCAAGTGACCCCCAATAATATGCGCAATCTCTACACTAAGACCAACAAAGCAGAGTGAGTAACTCTGTCGGCCCTAATGCAACCTCGTAATTGACCCTTGTGTTAGAAGGGCTTCTCGGGACAAAATGTAGCAAGTGGATTTAAACTCTCTTTATCACAAGATACTATTGTGTGTTTTGATTCTTTGGAGAGTGTGCCTCACAACCTATTCCAAAGCGTTATCCCTAGCTAATGCCGGTGTATAAAAGTTCAAGAAAATAAAAGTTGTTAGATAGATCTTAAAATTACACTGAATTTTAATGGTTGTTGCTTACTCGAAAAGGGAAACAGAGATGACACTGATGAAGTCGTTGACCTTGACCCAACGAAATGCAAAGAGAGATGAGATGGAATATTTTTGTTCGAAGAACTCTAATTACATAAGGGAGAAGGTTTCATTTTCTAGAATACAATATGTTACGAAACACAATTTCTTCAATCTTTGAATTATATTGATGCCAAATAATCAAAGCTGCTAAATTTTCCAATTTTCTTTTTTTCAACAAAAAATTGAATGCAAAAATTTCTTGTAAAGACTACCAATAGAAGAACAAACTTCAATACTCTCCTTTTCAAATAAAAACAAAGATCTAATTCGAAAAAGAAAGAGTCGTCCAAGAAGATAAATGCACTAACAACACTATTTCCCAAACTAAACTCATAATGCAAAAAATGAAAAGTAAGAAAACGTATTTGTGTAATGAAAACAAAAATCATTTTCCAATATACAACAATCCAAAACTCAAAAATATCAATAATAACTTATCTAGCAAGCAATCAGGGACGAAGCCTTGAGATTATACCCTTGCAATAAGAAGTAAAAGATGAAACTTATGAAGCTTATGAAAAAGACTCTCAACACTTGAGAAACAATCAAATTCAGGCTAAAAGATGTAAACCAGGCTAGAATTAATCATTCACCAAGACTAAAAATTCACCCCAAGAATTAATGACAAATCTGGGGAAGGAGAAAACGTTGACTGTCACTCCAAAAATTTCTACAGGAATCGTCACAGGCTGTAAAAAAGCATAGTGCGACGATCAAGGATCGTCGCAGGCAAAGGGAAAAACATAGTGCGACGTTGTCGCTCTGGTCTACACAAGCATGGTGTGACGATGACTGAACCTAAGGAAAAATTGAAAAGACGACAAAGTTTCTCAATGAACTTTCAGAACCAAGGAGTCAATATGGATCACCCAAAGACTTAGAAAATGAAATTGAACAAAAGTAGGCAAGCTAAAAGCTAAAAGGAAGAAAAACCAAAAGAGGACATTCTCCTCAGTATGGTCGCCAATTTTGTTATCGGACAAATTGGTAAGTGCAGACACAAACTAATTTCCCTAACTTCAACAAGAAGCTAGAACAAAATAGGGCATAATACAAGTTTCTCCTTAGATTTCACTGCCATATAAACTAGTTCATAGAGGGACAAATGACATACAATTTAAACGATGTTTCATCCTCGCTAGTGTCGTCCTTGCTCCATCTTTGGATTTGCGAGATGGTGAACCTGTTAAGAATCACAAACCAACAAAGAGAGAGCACAACGATATATATATGCCAATGAAGTCTATGTATAAGATCAAGGAGTTATACAATAAAACTAGAGACACCTTTATAGGGAAGAAATGTATTACTGCATTATATTGAATGAAAGTAGAGAATACAACCCATGCCTTGATGTTTCCAGGTCCCTTCCAATGACCCTTTGCTTCAACACACACACCTTTTCTCCAATGCTTTTGATGAAGAACATTCACGACCTAACTTGGAGAGCTAAAGCAAAGTTGTCTCACGTACAATCTTCAACAAAATTCTTCATGCATAATCCAACCTAGCCTTTCCCATGAGGGATCCCTCTTTATATAGGGTGAAAGAGGGATGGATGAGGAGATTAGTATGGTCCCACTAAATCAAATAAGTGAGTAAGATCCAAACCGATCAAAGGCCACCTCATCTTCTTGAAGATTCCCTTCTAGAACTTTTGTGATTTTCATCTTTTTCTCTTGTTTGAGCATCATTGCACCCTATGCACAAGAAGCCTGTGGCGATGCCCCAGTCCAATTTTGGTGCAGTGTGCGATGATTAAGCATCGTTGCAACCCAAGCAATTAGCAGGGTGCGAAGATCTCCTTTGATATACTTTTTAAGGAAAGAAAGATGATTTACTTCTTCATGGAGAAAGTCTCATTTTGCTCACTCGAGGGAACATAGAAGTGAGTTATGCACATATCCTTAGTTGATCACAGGGGTGAAGAAAATAATGTGTAACATTCCTGAAACATCTCATCATATTGGTTAACAACCTCATATAAATCATATTTCAACTTTGCATCACAACCTTGGAAAGCTTCTTTTTGAACATTGTCTTTGGGTTTGATCATCAAAAGGACAATTTTTTTACTAGCATTAACTAATCTCTTCATTTGTCCAACATTTACAAGTGACAAATTCAACTTCTTTGTATGTGCTCTAACAATGTACTCAACTCCATTTTTAAACAAATGATATTTGTTCTCATGATGATGAAAGATTGCTCTCCTATCATATAAATATGGGCTTCCCAACATAATACCACAAATATCCAATGGAATAAGATCATGTTCTACCTCATCTATAAAGTTTGCAGTGATGGAAAATCTAAGTTTACATCTTCTTGTCACATGCAATTTGGCATTGTCACATATCCAACCTAGAGGGTAAGGTTTAGGATGTGGAGTAGTTTCCAATTTTAATTTCTTGACAGTGTCTTCCGAAATGAGGTTTGCTTGAGATTCAGTATCCAATAGAGTATCCATCTTGATATGCTTCGAAATAACCCTTATGTGGAAAATCTCTATTCTTTCTTTTTCTTGTTGAGTTTCAGTGAAGCTACTACTTGAAGAACTAGTACTTGTAATAGAGTCCTTACCTTGAAAACCCATGGCTGTGATTTTTGTTTCATCACCCGAATCAGATCCTAAATCTTGTTGTATAGTTGCAACAGTCTTTGGTTTCCCTTTGTGATTGAACTTTTTGGGTGTATTTCCAGGATGATGTTTCCAACAATGGTCTTCATCATGGCCATCTTTTGAACATTGTTTACATATGCGTTTTTCTCCCTCTTTCTTGACTGACGCATTCTTCTTTCCATTTCCTTTGAACTTATTCTTTCCTTTATCTCCATTATAAAATGGCTTCATGTTTCCCTCTTGAGGTTTGTTTCTCCCTCTTGCTTCCAAATAAGTTGCGTGTACACAAACTTCATATAGATTTGTAGGGTTAAACATAAGTATTTTGTGCCTCAAGTAGCTATGCAATCCTCCAATGTATTTGAGTAAAGTTTCTTGAGAAGATAAATCTATACCCAAAATCAAAGATCTTCTTCCAAATTCTTGAGTGTAGCTTTGCACATTTTGCCCTTTAGCTTGTCTAAAGTTTTTCCAATCCATAATAGATTTCTACATGTATGCTAATGGATAAAATGGTCTTTTAATTGCAACGATAAAATCATTCCAAGAGGATAAAACTTTACCATGTTTCTTCATGTCCTCTTGAGTTTTGGCCTCCCACCAAATGAGTGTTGCACTTTCCAAATTAAGAGAAGCAAGTTGAATCTTAGTTTCATCATCTTGGATTCTTTGTATCCTAAAATACACTTCAATTTGATGAATCCAATTATCCAATTTATCAGCATTTAACTCTCTATTGTACATAGGCAATTCAAACTTAATATCAAGCTTAAGCAAATGATTTTGTGGAGGAATTTTACCATGCTCTTTTGGAGAATTTCGAGGTGGTTGTGAAATGGTAGAAGAAGTGGAAGATGGAGGTGACGGAGGTGGAGTATCACCATTCCCTCCATTTCCTTTTGGATTTTTATCAACACTATCTTCATTACCTCTTGGAGGATTTGAGCTTTCACCTTGCAACCTTGCATTTATTTCTTCAAACAAAACTTTCACCATTTATGTCATGTCATAAAAAAATAAATCTGAAAGTTTCATCTTCTGAAGTAAGAGTTTCATGAATCTCCTCATGAGCCATACTTGGTGAATGCCTCCTTGAAGCTTGAGGTAATTGTGTAGTTCTCCTTCTTGAAAGTTGAGAACTTGGCTCTACAAGTTGACCTTCTCCTCTTGTGATCTTCAACCTTGTAAGCATCATAAAACAAACACTTGCAAAAAATCAAACCTTCAAAAACCTATGCTCTGATGCCAACTTGATCTGAAAATGAAAAAGTCTTGTGTGTACAAATTTGCAAGTGAAATAGTTATGTGACTTAGGCAATGGGATCAAGTTGCAAACACATAAACTTAATGAGTTTTTACTTAACATGAGTAGCAAAAACATACATAACATCCATCAAAAGTAAACACATTAACACAACAAAATGATAAAGGAGTTCACCCCTCTCTTGGGCTACATCTCCTGGTCCAACATCCAGTGGATCATTTTCATTAATGCTCAAAGTGTAAAAAATAGTGCTTTACAATGCTCATAATGCAAAATATATGACTTCAATGGCTCCAGAATGTCCAAAACCCCTTATATGTGCTCTTTCTGCACCTGGTTTGGCCAAAAACTGAGAAAAATACAAATCTGGATGTTTTTCCCTGTTAGCTTGTTGTCTCTGCTTGCCAAAACGACCTTGTGTGTGACTAACCCAACTCATGAGCGTTTCCCATGCTAAAAACCCAGCACGCGTGCATGTTCCGCAAATGGTGGCATAATGTCGAATGCTTACGAGACCCAACACCTTTTCCAACAGAGGTGTCGGTCGTACGGCCCATGTGGCCTGGCGCCGACCTAAAATGTAGCACCCACCGAATAACCGTTGGAATATTTGTCGTTGTTGTTCACATGGTAAAGGTTACGTATATGTGACCGAGGGCTAAGGCTAGGCCCCGACCCTTTTGCTCCCGGACCAAACTGTATTGCAACTTTAAATATAAGTTTAGCACCTATAGGTTAAGAACCAACATGGGGGTGGGTTGGTAGCCCGGTCTCTGCCAAGACTATGCCACTATCGGAGGTCTCGGGTTAGGACCCATGGACTCCAACAAAATTTTTACACCAATAACCAATGACGGGGTGCTGCGTGGCGGCCCCTAGCTGGGCCACGTGGTACCTTCCCATTCGCTCTAAGCATGCCATGTGTTGACTACCCATTGGTCCACGTCAACCACTACCACATAAACTGCCAAATCAACACCTGCAACGTGTCCAGTATGGTCTCATGCCACATCAATAGTACAATCTACAGAGTCAGACTGTACGGACTGTCCAGACTATACAATCAACATTTTTTTTCCTGTTTGGCAAAGTGGACAGAACACGATATCTCTTGCATACGATGTTCATTTGAGATCGTTCAACTTGTGATGGGATTGTGAGGACAAGATCTACGCCATGAATCCATTTTCAAAAAATTCTGAGCAATTTGATTCTTCAGCATATTTTGATCCCCTAGATCAGTTGAGAGAGTCAACACAAAGACCTTGTTGAGAGACTAAGGTGGGGATCTTTGGTGAGATGGAAAGATCAAGAGAACCTTGATGGAAATCAAGGTTAGGTAATTTTGACGAGAGGTCAAGGTCGAGAGACTTTGGTTAGAGACCAAGGTTGAGGATAACAAAGAAGGACTTTTGTTTGAGTGAGGAGTGTAGGAACAAAGAAGGACTTTTTCTTACACTAGAGTGAGGAGATCTGACAGGTTGGGTGAAGAGATTTCATCCAAGTATTGATCTAGAGAGGGTTGGATCACAAAGGATTGTGATTCAAGATATTGGATAGGTGGAGAAGTACTTCCATCTAGCGGTCATAGAAGTCAAGGAGAAGAGAGAGTAGAGGCAGTCGCAGGTGGGTTTTCGAGAATAGAAGTCAAAGAAAAGCACAATGTCGTATGAAAGTTATCATACGATTTTACCATACGTGTACGCAGGTCTCAGTGGAGACAGTCGCGTATGTACACAGGTTTGTTGAAGGAAAGTCACGTACATCTTGGGAAACATGTTGGTACATGGTCGTACAATAACACATGAATTTTCAGGTTTGTCTATAGTGTATATTTCTCTTAGTGGGTCATCTTCCCTATTACGGGAGCCCTGATTTAACCTTGATAAAAGCATCTTAGAACTGGTTTTCCCTCCAGGGTTTTTCAAGGGGTAGTTTACCCGAAAATATTGTGTCTTGTGAGGAAGATTTTGGTTTCCTAGTTTATGCTTCCATTGCATGTTTAGTTGATTACTCAGTTGTGATTTTAGTAGATAAATAGATTTTATTTGAGCTAAATCTAGGGTCTTGAGTAGAGGATGAATATCAACATGGTATTAAGACATACCAACGGTTGAATCCTAGAGTTGAATTCAACAAATTCCATGTGGACCAATCGATAAAGGGATGAATTACTATATAATTTGAGGAGTTCTTATCATAAAACCAATTCTTGAGTGCTTGAATTATGTTCCCCCCCAACCCATTTTGTCAAAACTTTACTCATGTTTCTAATCCATATTTTTTCATGAAATGGCAGTGAAAGGATGCATGGTGTAATGATTCAACATGTTCTAGACATCGACACCATTGACTTGTACTTTCTAATCCTCTCCTTTCTAAATTGTCCCAAGTACTTTCTAGAGGCAACCACATGAAAATGCACATTTTTTTATTGAATTTGAAATTCCCAAAGTTTGTTGCACAAAAGATGTAGTGTGTGCTATTATAACAACATGAGTAAAAATGAATGGGATTTTACCCTATTTAAGAACATGATCTTCCTATCTCAACAAAATACCTTATTCGATGTAAGGAATCACTTGTCATGTCGAGAAATTCACCCTTAAGGCATCATACTTCCCAACTATTAGTTGACTATGGAAGATAGACATTAGACATATTGAAGCAACCTTTGACTATAAGGATTTCAGTAATGTGATAGACACTTATTTATGGTGGTTTATTGGGTCAATGGAAGTCGGTAGTCGATATAGCTCCCACCAGGTGCAATCCCTACCAAGTGATATGTTAGTGCTTGTGCTTGTGGATGCATGTCAATGCACAGAACATTGATTAGGGCTAGGTGCAAGTCCTTGGCAAATTTGGTGGAATAGATACCCCCCACTTACATTTGCTTAGCTGAATGAAACCAAACTGAATGGTGTTAATGCTTCCACCACCAAAGTTGGTGTCGTTAGCCTCATTGTGATAACATGGAGCTAGCACAGAAAAAATTGATTAACATCTAATATTTTGGCCATAGACACCTAGATATCTCTTCTCAACCTCATAGATTTTCCATTTTCAAAATTACACACAAGATGTTCCATTAGATCAAATCACCAAATTGAATTTTTCAATTTAAGGAGAATCTTAGATTTTCCTCGGAGTATGAATCCATTGCATCAAGTACATTGGGTAAATATATTTTTGCAAAAAAAATCCCACTTCACACCTCTACACCATCAATAAGAAGCCATGCACTCTTATTAGTCCCTGCCATGGGACTATAGCAATGAGTTTGCTTTTGATGTGACATTAATTTGCCTTTTACCATAAATTTGTGTATGCAATGTAATGTTTAACATAGGAAAACAAATATATATTTTTTGATATAATAAAAATATTTGTGTTTCTCATTTCTAATTGGTTGATAGAATTGAAGTGTTATTGCTCCCTTCATGTCTTTCAATATGTGGAATTAATTACATAATCACCAATCACCACATCTAAAACTAAAAAGTTGTACTTTGTATTTATTATTATGCATTATTATATTTATATTATATTTATTATCTAATTTATTATTATATTTATAATATATTTATTATATTTATGAATATTATAGTTCCATTCAGCTTACGGTTCATTATACATTTTGAATAACAAACAACCCTCAATTATTATCTTTTGACAAAAAAAAAATTATTACTTGTGCATTTAGTTATATTAAGTTTCATTATTCAACATGTATTTCCCAACTAACTCGGCAGGGACTGAGTTGCCATGCAACCCTTGTTTGTTAACTCTTTAAAAAATATACTCTTCAATCCACATCCCTTCTTAATATATATTCTCAAATCCTCACTCAAAAAAAGTGCTTTTAAATCCAAAAAAAACACCATTACCTATCGTAAAAAGGGCATCAATGAAAAAATTCAAGGAACATTGCCCGTGTAACATTAACAAGTAAAAGGATCTCTAACAAAAGCATCGCAAACACGACATTAATATTGGAAATGTTAGGAAAGGAATTTAAACAATGTGAAATAAAAATTCATCCAAGGGCTCCAATTTACAATCAAGATAGGTTTATTCTCTTTAGGTAAACAATGTTCAAAGGCATAAAATTAAAGATTTTAACACAGGAAGGTTAGGGAGGTGAATTGATTACATATGGTTTTCTTTTAGATTGTGAAACTTTGTTGGAAGAACGTTGTAACAAGGGTTGCATGGTAGCTTAGTCCCTGTCAAGTAAATTTGGAAATGGAGATGATAGTTAACCCCCTATAATTATTGATGAAGAAGATGATGATTACGTTGAAACATGAACAATATGCTAAGAAATGGGCTAGTTTTATAATTTTAAAAGAAATCGGCTTCTTTGAGGGGTTTTGTTATTTAAAACTAGAAAAATTAACACAAATTATAATTTTGGGATTAACTTGAATTTCCTTCTAATTAAACTAAACAAACCAAATGCAAATCTCATTTAAAAAAATAAACATTTCAAGTTTTATAATATATATTTTAATATATATAATATTTTAATGTGTTAACATATATATTATAAAATATATAATATATATTGTAATTTATATAATATTTTAATATGTTATGATATGATACATATCCAACACAAAACATTACTAATACCCATAGCTATATAGCTCTAGTCCTTGTCGTATCATGTTACAACTTTTTATATTTCTTATTTCTTTATTTTAATTTTGGAATGGGATAAAATTAGAATGGAAACCAATAAATGAAGAGAACTAGAGAACTATATTGTCAAACCTTATGACGCTCCCGCAAGCAATTAATTACCTTGCATCATTCAGTTTACCCAACAATCCAAGTTTACGGAGAAGTCAGCTTGTAATTAATTATGTACATCTAATAACGTGAAGCCTGCAATAAGACATCAAAGATATTAACCAATTAAATTTCGGAAAAATAATTTTTTTATTATATAAAAAAATACATATATTAATTTTCTATGTTATACATTGGCTATAACACACAAATATAAAGTCAAAGAGAAACTAATACATAGTCAAATAACAAACTCATTGCTATAGTCTCAGACCTTTGACAGAGACTAATAAAAATGAGTTGAAAGTACTACCAAAAATGAGTTGAAAGTACTACCGTAGACTATATAAACACAAATTGATATGCAATTTTTTTTAAATGTTTACACAATAAATTCAAATTTATAATGTAATTTTTTTAATTTATAAAAATTCAAAGTGAAATGAATTTACAACTATATTTTTATTTTCATTATCTTTTTTTAATGTGACACCAATGTATCCCACTTTTATAATGTCAAAACTCAATTCATTTAATTGAATACACCAACGTAAAAATTCTATAGAGATGTAATTAACATATTCATTATTACATAGAAACGCATAGCTATCCGGATATAATTCCATATTTTCAGCCTAAAATGTCTGTCAGGGAAAGCCATAAAAAATGAAAAGAGAAACAGGAAGAGTACAACAAAGCTTCTCGTAGCGCATACTAATTGATTGGTGCACAGAAACGTACATTGGGAAAAGTATTTTAGTGTGGTGGTGTAATAAGTCTGTTATATATATATGTTAGATTTAGTTTTTAAGTGGACAAGGAATAGTTGTACAACCAATTAGAATTTGTTATTGATTATGTAATTAATTGTGTACATCGAATAAAGTGAAGCCATCAATAAGACATAAAAAATATTAACCAATTAAATTTCAGAAAAAAAAAAATATTTTTTTATTATATAAAATAATACATATATTAATTTCCTATGTTATACATTGGCTATAGCATACAAATATAAAGTCAAAGAAAAACAAATACAGAGTCAAAGAACAAACTCATTGCTATAGTCCTAGACCTTTGGCAGAAACTAATAAAATGAATAAATAATAATAAAAAACTAAAAAAAACATAGAAAATTATTTATAAATTAAAAATCAATAGTTAATAACTAATTTTAAAATATGTGCCCAATAATTTCAACAATGAGAAAATAAAAAACAATCAAATACAAAATGCATGAGAAAGCTAAGGAGGCAAATTTATTACATATGGTTTGGGTTAATAACTAATTTTAAAATATGCTATAATTTAATGTGACCAATAATTTCAAGAATGAGACAAGCGAAAACAATCAAATACAAAATGCATGAGAAAGCTAAGGAGGCGAATTTATTACATATGGTTTTCTTCTAGATCGTGAGATTTTGTTGGAATAACATTATAATAAAGTGAATAAATTCAAAAAATAATTACAAGAATAATAGAAAATGATTTACAAATTACAAGGTAAGTATTAATCACTAATTTTAAAAGATGTTGCAATTCAGTGTAACTAGTAATTTCAACAATAAGACAAGCAAAAACAAGTAGATAAAAAAAGACAAACAAAGAAGAAAAATTGATAAGATTTTGTTAGAGAAATATAAAAGTTATTTATCTAAGAAAGTAATGTCAAACGTTGCTTACCAGAGTCAAATGATTGGACCAAAAGGAAGTATCAATTCCAAAGGTCAATAAAGAGGGATCTATCGACCTAATTAAATCAAGTATGGTTTTAGAAGTTGAAATTACACATAAAGAGACTTTTACATGATTGATAAAAAATAGAAATAAAAGTATCGTTATTGATGAAATATTATCGCGTGACAAAATGACATGAGTATACAATAAAGGTTTGAATACACAAATAGAAAATAACCAAGAGTATTTTGGAATCGAGATAAACAACCAAGGTACAAGGATACCTTATTGTCACCCTAATCACAATAGGTGTTGCATTGATTAGTCAACTTACCAGTGTTAAAGCAACATTCTCCATGCCTTCGAAAGAATCAAATTTTCAATACCACTTGGAGTAATAACCAAGAAAGTTCAATGCGACAGGGGGAGGCTCTCATCTCCTCGAGACCAAAGTTAGCAGACGCGCGGCCGCCGATATTCTCTCCAACCCGGTGCGCCTGTACTCTCCTTGATCTAGTCATGAAAGTGGGCTCGTGGGAAGGACAAGGATGGATATGGGTTAATATCTCCACCCAACATAAGAATTACTCCAAGATTATGAGAGTTGGTACTGCAACAACGAGCCATTACTTCAAGGTGAGGCGAATGCATCTCATCATTCTACATCCCGATAATGCTTGGTACTTGAGCATGAAGTGCATGATGTATTTCAGTGGCAATGTCCCTTCGTTAGCTTATTTCAGTGGCAAGGTCCCGACAGTGGTTCATTCCAATGAAGAGGCTTGGGACACGAGAGACATAGTCGCTCTCAATGATGGCATGCATCCTCTCCTTGTCAAGTATGTGTCTAAGTCGACTTTCTTGGTTTATCTGTCTCCAATGACTCTGTCTTGTGGATATGTCTAGTTTTCTAGGCGAGGCATTCGTAACCCACTTGTCCCGACCTCCTCGAGCACTAGAAGTTCTTAGCCTCCCATTTTGCGTGCCATGTTGTCTGCATGTAGAGAGGGAATTTCGAAGGGTCACCCCATTGAGAATTCAGTAGAACCCGGAGTCTGTTCAAACTACAACTAGAGAGGAAGGAGATACCATCCATGACTGGGAGGTGGATGCCAAAATTGGGAACTGGGTGCCAGACACAAGGGCTTCACAAGGCCGAGACACTAAACATCAGAAAACAATAGACTTATTTTGGTATATAAAAACTTTCTTGGGTTACATTCTCCTTGATAATGATGGTGATAAAGAGATAATGCAGGACATGCAGCTTCAGATTTAGAATCTTCGAGCTCGCATTGACACCTAGGTCGCTCTAGAAGGCAATCAATTAACATAGGGGTCTCACTTGTAGGTATGCCTAGGGGACACCCAACAAGGCGACACATCAACATTTTGGGTTTCAGATTTCCCAGAGGGGGCACGTGGGCCCCTTCCCTCTCATTTGTCTATAATGACTTATACTCAATCTTTTTTTGCAATCTTTGTGTTCAGTCCAAAAAAAGGACAATACTAGGTTAGATATATATTGGGTGCTAGTTTATCAAGATGCTAGTCTCTTTTTGCTAAAAAAATTGGATCAAACAGTTTGAATTGACAATCTTCTTTACTACTGTTGGTCTGGTTTCCCCAATGGCAGGCCAACGACAATGAAGTTTTGGTGTAAATTTTCTTTGTCAGTAATACAATATAACTAGCTTTGTTTATTGACAAAAAAAAGAATCAAGAAAGTTCAATTGGAGAATCAAAACAACAAACGATCCCAAAAAGGATCAACCTAGGATGGATCGATCATTATAAAACATAATAATTTTGCAGGAACTAGAGAATATCTCATCACCTCAACCCATGATAATTTCAAGAGTATCCCATCAAAGATCTTACCATATTAAGGCACATTTTAGAAGAGAAACACACTTCGGTGTAAACAATACCCCTCTTTATTTGAGGATGACTAGCATTTTTATCAAAGGAGGACTTATAATGTATATGATAATAAAAAATAAATATATAAATGATTTGTATCTAGTGTGCAAGTAAAAATCATGCAATAACACTTAAAAAAAAAAATTCAAAATGAAAATTCAAAATCCATTTAAACTTCTAAATTTATTACAATGTATTTGCAAATGTGTGTAGTTTTGTTATTTGATATTTAATCACAGTAGAAAAAATTAAAACAACAAACATACACAATAACATTCACATAATACACATGTCTTTTCCTCGTCTTTTCAAGGAGAACCCTCATGGGAAACAAACTCCATTAATTGGAAATTTTAGAGAGAAGTCGGTCAATGGATATTTAGATTTGCATATTGTTATCCCCATTTTGTGGGATGACTAAGGAGATTATGTGTCGAGGCCCTCATGTTGTAGATATGGAGTGTCGAGAGACTACATGACCAACATTATCCACTTGCACAGATGGAAACCCTTCTCACCACCACAAAGGTCATATATTTTCAGATGGCATCCACCACACCAGTTGGCTTCTGAGAGGCACTGGGCCTTGCTCCATGAGGTACAAGTCAGGTATTATGGTGAGTGTCATTTCAATATTTGAGGTATTTGAGTATATTGTATCTTAGACTGCTCTAGATTTCAGGACATATGCTTGGACATTATGACTTTTTCTCTGTTTCACCTTGGTGGTTGACATTCTGCCCTAGTAAGTGGTCTTCCTTGGGAATGAGTTTGCTACTAGGAACTCCCTTGAAGAGCCATCGTACCGTTCCCGACCATACTTACCACTTTTCATCACTTACACCCCCCATTTCCTTGTCTCTTGGGATTTTAGGGCGTATTGACCCAAGAAGGGGTTGTCCCTCATTCTATGGGAAGAAGGGGGTGAAGGCCCATAGGGATTGTTGTTGGGTAAAAGATAAAAGCCTGTGTATAAACCTTCCATATGATTTTCCCAGGTATCCCCTAAGAAAGCAATGAAACACTTATTTCAAATAATAGGGGGACCCACAAGAATAAATAATATAATGCCTAGGGGCTTAGCTGGAGGATATGAGGTCTTATCATGAGCCAACCTATCACGATCATGGGTATCTAGTGGTATGAAATTACCATCATCTGACCACCAAGCCAGGGTAGTGGCTCTTAGTTGCATAACTGAAAGAAAGGGGGGCCTCATCACGAGCCAACCTTCTCATTTAGGCAAAGTATTTGTGAGTGACACTGTCATCTTCTGGACACCACGCCGGGACAATGGCCTTCAAATCGTCCCTAAAACACGAAAGAAACAAAGAGTGGCAAAATGATCGGTTTGGAAAAAATTGCATTTGCAAATGAAGGTGCCACACACCCTCTATAAAGGCACCCATGAATGAGACACTACAACCCCTTGTATGTCATGAACTCCATGCCCTTTGAGTCTTGGTCCTTAACAACTTCATCCACTTTGCATGGCTTAGAGAGGGATCTCTTGGAAACACTCATTGACCTAGGGTAAGATCTACCCTACAGGACAACTCGTCAACCCTCCCATATCTTCGCTTGGAAATTTGCATAATGTCTTTGAGCACTTAATTATTTGAGAGGGTAATCTTTGATGCACATGCTTAGGTGGCTCCTTTATTGACTTGATTTACTTATCATGATATTTTGACTTGAGATCCTTAGAGGGCATGTTTATTTGTCTTTGCATGACCTAGTTGGTGAGTAGTTTTGGAAGAACAAGTCTAGTTTGGGCTTCCATGGGGCTTGAAGCCCACAGGTGGATTCCAAGGGCCCGCATACCTGATGAGAGAGAGATACCTTCGGAGGCCTCGAAGACATTGTGGACAACATAACCTAGCCCTCACATGCCAAACGTTTTGTTTAGGAGAGGAAAAACTTCACCTTTGGAAGCATGGCATCACCTACGAGCGTTAGGGTTTGGTGGTGAGGTTATCATTGATTGGCACAAGGAAGTTTTGAGGAGAATGAGCATTTGACCATGAATAAAATGACTTGGATGATTGACGTGTGGCTTTGGGAAGCCTAACTACACTCCTCCAACACCAACGACTTGCTCCTAATGTCAAAACGTTCCCTAAAGGGGTGACGTCACCTTAAGTTAGGGCTTCTTTTTGTGTAAAAGTAAATTTTAACTGAATTGTTTAATATTATTTTGTTAAAGGGGCAATATTAGGGTTGTTGACCCCTAGTCTTGTGGTTTAACCTAAAATTATGTGGACAAACTATTTTGGAGACATTTTGTATAAATAGAGATCATAAGATCTCATTTCATGACATAACTATCCCTTTGTGAGAAGTGTTGGACTGGATTTTTTGCTATCTTTGGCTACTTCTCTCTCTTGTGATCTTGTTTATGACTATGTCTTTGGTTATTGGTTGATGGAAGTTATGCGCTAGCCTTCGAAGGCTTCTTTCTAGCTATTGTGGTGGTTTGTCTTAGCTTTATGTCTTGAATTGGTAAGGTCTTTTACATTGTGCTATCATTTGTTATTCAAGTCAAGGTTATTTGCTAGAGCTAGGTGGGAAGTATAAAGGCATACACCCCCACCTTAGTCTCCATCATTATATTCTTACATGTTATTGGTTTTGTTGACGAATGCAACTATGTGAGACATTCTCCAGCTTACAAACTTGTGAGGTGTGGATCATTGCAGCTATATGAAGTCTTTCTCTCACCTTACAAACATGATATAAAGCCCCTAAGAAGGGTATGTGGTTCCTGCCTGAGACAGAGTTAGGAACGTAGAGATGACCTCCTCCATTCAGAGAGTGAGAAGAACTCTAGATGATTATCTCGTGGAAAAGCGATTTGTTGAGTTAGGACGTGCATGTGGCTAAGCACAAGGTGAACGTGTGAAATCCCAAAAGTGCTCAACACATCGTCATGTGAATAGAAATGAAGATGATGTGATAGCCTCCTCTAAGAAACATAGTTGACGATAAGACTCCAGATGATTCTCATGTCGGTGGCAGTGGGAAAGAAGATCTGTAGGTTGGACGTGCTTGTGGACGAGCACATGTGAACGTGTGAAGACCTGGTTCATCTGTATAATGCAGTGAATCAGAGCTATGACATCCCTATGGATGTGCCCCTAGTGGATGAGAACTAGTGGGTGTATCAGATCCTTTGCTATATATTGTTCAAGAGTCAGACCTACCTGTAACCCTAATTTTTATGTAAAGGGTACAGGTTGGCCCCGCCTTAATATGTTTAATAATAAATGTTAAAGATAATTAATATTAATATAAATATTAATTATACTAACAATAATAATAAATTATATTGTGACTTTGAACCTTCAGGAAGAACGGGTACATTTGTAGGATACAATGAATCCTCAAAAGAATATCGAATCTACATCCCAAGTCAGAGACAAATTGAAGTAAGCAGAGATGTTACTTTTGAAGAAGAAGTAGCCTTCCAGAAATCCAAAGAAGCTCAAATGGAAATAGATGGTGAAATAATACCTCCTCCTCGTTCAACAGTTCAGAGGGACACATATATTGTTCCAGATGAGCCAACAACGCCATTTGACCCAGTTACTCGAGAAGATTTGGTTCCCCCAAGTAATATACCCAGAGACATCACGGTTGGACATAAAAAACCTGCTTGGGATCGACAAACTTTAGAAGAAGCAGAAGGGCATAAATCCCCACACGGAGCAACCAGAGAAAACAAGAGGTAGAAGAGATTCTCAAGCTACCTTTTAGCCTTGACTCACATTATTGATTCAGATCCAACTTGTCATGGAGAAGCCTTAGGTGAGCAAGTATGGCAAGATGCCATGACAAGAGAATACCAATCTATACTAAAGAATGATGTATGGGATGTTGTCCCAAGACCAAACGGAAAGTCTGTAGTGACTTCCAAATGGATTTACAAAATCAAACATGTTGTTGATGGAAGCATTGAAAAATATAAAGCAAGATTTATGGCCAGAGGGTTCTCACAAATAGAGGGAGTCGACTATGATGAGACATTTGCACCAGTATCCAAATATACCTCCATTCGATCTATCATTGCACTAGCTTCTTCCATGGGTTGGAATCTACATCAAATGGATGTAAAGACTGTTTTTCTCAATGGTGAAATTAAGGAAGAAGTCTATATTGAACAACCATAAGGTTTCGTTATACACAACGAAAAATATCATGTATGTAGATTGAAGAAAGCCCTATACGATATAAAACAAGCACCACGTGCTTGGTACAAGAAAATGGATGGCTTCCTAATGAGTTTGGGTTTCAACAAAAGCACACCCGACCCAAACCTATATTATCACATTGATGGCAATGAGTGTTTGATTCTAGTTCTACATGTGGATGATCTTTTCATCACCGGTTCAGAGAGACTCGTTGTTGAATGAAAGCAGGCATTAACTGCCATATTTGAAATGAAGGATTTGAGCCAAATGCATTATTTCTTGGGACTCGAAGTATGGCAAAGATCAGATGAAATTTTCCTAAGTCAAGGAAAATATACTTTGGAGATATTGAAAAGATTCAAAATGACATATTGTAAATCCATGCCTACTCCAATGGTGATGGACTTAAAGAAGATGAATGACACTGATGCAGGAGACATAGATCTAAATTTATATCGACAACTTATTGGATATTTGATGTATCTGGTTAACACCAGACCAGATATTTTCTATGCAGTAAATGTGCTTAGCTAGTTTATGAGCCAACCAAAACAGACACACTAGATAGTTGCAAAACACGTATTGAGATACTTACAAGGCACAATTGGTTATGGCCTAAGATATGCAACCAATGTGGACCTAAGTCTAGAAGGATATGCCGATGCAGATTGGGAAGGAAGTGCAGTAGACAGAAAGAGCACCTTAGGTAGCTGCTTCACCCTAGGATCAACCATGGTTTCCTGGTGCAGCAGAAAACAAAGCTCTGTGGCTTTGAGTACAATAGAGGCATAATACATTGCACTGAGCGTGGCAGTTCGTGAAGCTGTATGGCTTTGCAAACTTTTGATAGACTTGTTCGATCATGAGATGGATCCGACGACTATTCATTGTGACAACCGGAGCTGTGTGAAGCTCTCCGAGAATCCAGTATTTCATGACAAATCAAAACATATTGAAATCAAGTATCACTATATCAGAGACATGGTGCAGAGGAAGACAGTTCTTGGACAATATCTTTCTACTCATGAACAAATTGCAAATATCTTCACTAAACCACTTGCCAAGAAAAAGTTTGAGTATTTTCGTGAGAAACATGGCTTGATGGAAAATGCCTCCCTAGCTGAGAGGGAATGTTTATGAATGCAGCTATGTGAGACATTCTCCAACTTATAAACTTGTGAGGTGTGAATCATTGCACCTATGTGAAGTCTTTCTCTCAGCTTACAAACCTGAGAGAAGGCCCTTAAGAAGTGTACATGGCTCCTACCTGAGATAGAGTTAGGAACGTAGAGATGACCTCCTCCATTCAGAGAGTGAGAAGAACTCCAGATGATTATCCGATGGAAAACTGATCTGTTGGGTTAGGACATGCCTGTGGCTGAGCACAAGGTGAACGTGTGAAATCCCAAAAGTGTTGGGCACATCATCATGTGAACAGAAATGAAGATGATGTGATAGCCTCTTCTAAGTAGCAGAGTTGACGAGAAGACTCCAGATGATTCTCCTATCGGTGGAAGTGGGAAAGCAAATCTGTAGAGTGGATGTGCCTGTGGACGAGCACGGGTGAACGTGTGAAGACCTGGTTCTTTTGTGTAATGCAGTAATCAGAGCTATGACATCCCTATGGATGTGCCCCTGGTGGATGAGCTCTAGTGGGTGTATCAGATCCTTTGCTATATATTGTTCAAGAGTCAAAACTACCTATAACCCTAATTGTTATGTAAAGGGTACAGGTCGGCCCCACCTTAATATGTTTAATAATAAATGTAAAATATAATTAATAATAATAATAAATTATATTGTGACTTAGAGAGGTCGGACCTGTTGAGCCAATAGACGCCTTTGTTGATTGGACAAGTCTAATATAAGTAAGGTATGATTCTCCATTGTGGAATTATATCTTCTTGTGAGTTTGGAAATTTCAGCAAACACTTCTACTTGGGAAAAAGGTGCACACCTCTCTTGGGCACTAGTATTCTAGTGCTTAAGCACCCTCTTGTGTGCTAAGTCATTCTTGGTGGTGAAAGGTATTTCTCTTTAAGAATATAGCAAAGGATTTGACTGGGTTTTCTTCCCTTGTTGAGAAGCGTTTCCCAGGATACTTCTTGTTTTCTTGTGCATGGTGTTTCTTCTTATGATCTTGGTTGTTGCAACATTCTTGTTTATGGTTAAGACATGATGAAATTGAAATGAACTACATGCTTAACCTAGCTTATTGAAACATCAACATGTTTAACAAGGGTTTGCTAAGAGAAGTATAAGGGCATACATCCTCTTAGCCTAAACCCTAGCTAGAGATACTTGCGTTGGGGAGTAAGAGGATTTACACTCCCAAGGGGGTAGTACCTCTAGCTCTTTCTTACTTGACTCAATTAACCCAATTATTGGAGGCACTAGTCATTTACTTGTTGCATTGGAGAAATAAAATGTTGCCTTGGTAAACATGATTTTTTCATGTTTTAAAATTATTTCTTTGGGAAAGTGTTCCTTGAGCCTTTGGCTCCCTTGCCTCATTGAGGCGTCCCCTTTCACCCACAAACTCTTGTTGTTGTTACAAAACTAACCTACAACCAATAGGGATGCATAAAAATAACTCTATAACCCCTAATACTCCTAAACTAACCCTAGGATTTTGCTACAATTTTTCCCTAACTCTCTACTAACCCTAGCGCACTTATCTAGCGAGTTAGAAGTGGTTTTGAGTGGCCAATTTTTCTTCTATTAAGCTTGGTTTTCTACAACCATAAGGATGATAAACATGACTGCTACAACCTTTTGTTTCAACCTTTCCTTTTGTGTTGGAGTTATTGGTTAATCATTGATGAGTTGAGCTAGATTTCACTAGCTTGTCTCTTGTTTATTTTATCTTATGCTTAGCACTTATATTACACCCGTTGCTATCTTTATTGAGCTCATATATATCATTTGATTTTTCTGCAGCTAGGGAAAACAAGCTTAACTTGCTTTTCCAACTAACATATTACATTATATGCTTGATTTTCCTTGCGTCTCAGGCAAGTATTCACACTTAGCGGGTCACTCAACTCATTTGGAAACCCTTACTTTTCCAAGACCCTTTTCGAGCTCTTCCTACCATTTAGATTTGACCTTTAGGGACATCCATTCATACCTGCCATTTTCCATCTCAATCCCCCCAGGGTCACCGAGATTCCCCCCTTGAGGTGACTACCTCACCTCTAAAGTGAGGGGAACACCTGCCTAAGGTGACAGTGGGTAGGTGCTCTCCTAGTTGTCGCCAATTGGTGGTTGGGTCGCGATTTACCCAGCCTACAACTTGTGCGATAATAAATACATGCATTACCTTTGGGATTCCACATCCAAAAGCTACATTTACACTACACGATACCCATATATATTTGTCCTTTCCTTAAGGAACTTTCTTCTACCATGGTCTTCGATAAAACCCCATGATATGTTAAGATCCCTCGATTGATTTTCTAAACCAATTGTCTAATTGTCTTTGAACCTTGAAGTCTTCATTTCACACATCTCTCATGTATTCTCCAAAGTCAACATTTAAGTATACATTCTTGATCCAGGTGTATATCGGTGGCCACCCACCTTTTCCAACTGGCTTAAAACAATTTTCTAGCAATTTTGGTAATTTACTATTTTTAGCAGTTTTTAACTTCCGGGGCCATTTTCAGGGCCTAAATGAAGGTTTTTGGGATCGAGCTTCTAAATGATAGCCAGAGGCTTTCATTGAGCCCCCAAAATGAATCTCCTCGACGATACCTTTCCAATGAGCTATCGTGCACCCCAAACAAAGATCGTATGCCAAAGTTACACCCCCGGTAAAGTTGATACACCAAACTACCCAAAACGAGGTCCACAAAACCATTGGATTTTCATCTTCCGAGGATAGGGTTTTGGATTTTATTTATGATAAAAAGGCCTTTAGAGCCTCATTGTAAAATCATCTTCTTGCGAATGCGAGTAGCGGACACATCTCTTCTCAGAGATAAGTTGCCACCATTCTAGCGAGTCTTTCACTCTATATTTTTACAGTCTTTGTACATTTTTGTTCATTAATAGAAAAATGTGTATTACTCTATCTCTGTGTTTATGGTTGCATCTCTGATACATTTCTACTATATTATTGTATATCTGAGATATATCTGTACATTACTTTATTATATCTCCGCTCTCATTTTGTGCCAAAAATAATCCAGATCAGTGGTATCAAAGCAAACTGCTCTTGATCGATTTTTTTCAGTGCATGTCCCCAACGAGGTCCGAGTATAGCAAGTTGGGTCTCGAGCTTGTCTCTCTTGAAGACAATCGCTCTCATACGCCCAAGAAACCCTCCATGGCGAAAGAAAAGAAAAACGATGGAGCAAACGATTCTATCAATCTGTTTCTTGAGCAAGCTCTCATGCAACAGAGGGACGAAATGATGGAGATTTTTTCCCACATCCTTCAACGCCTATCGATAGCAACATGTGCATCTTCATCAAACAACCACTTTGGAAGCACCTCTCCTTTCAAGGTACAGGTTAATTTTTATATTCCTGTATTTGAAGGTCATATAGATGCGGATGCCCGAGACAAATGGTTAAATTTGTTAGAAGGTTATTTCTCTGTTCATAATTTTTTCGATAGGGAAAATATCAGCTTCGCACTCCTTAAAGCTCTCCCCCATGTCAAACATTGGTGGGAAATTTATTGGGATCAAAGTTCCACAGAGGAGTCTGGAATATATGGGGCCAAGCCCACTTGGGATTTTTTTGTGGATGCGGTAAAGGAACAATATTACCTTGTTGGCAACTATGAGGACCAATACATGAGATGGACCACACTGCGACAAAGAGGGGCCAAGTAGTTCCAGATTTCACCAATACCTTCCATACCTTGCACACCAAGCTGGGTATGAAAGAATCCGAACGACATTTGGTTTTGAAATACCGTGGGTTCTACACAGATACATCCAAACTGAAATGGATTTTTTGAACATCTCATCACTCGATGTTGCTTATCGATATGCTGTTAAAATCGAGCAGAAATTTAAGCATAAGAACAAACGGGAGTTTGGGTCTGCAAATATGCAACAACCAAAGTATGATAAAGACAACCCTAACAAACAGTCTTCCGAAAACCAGTCCAAGCCACAGGAAAAAAAGGGTCACGGGAAGACAAAGAAGGACACCGGAAAATGGTGCGATTTTGACAAAATCCCCCAGCACAACACCGAGGAATGTCACTCAAAACAGTCATTGGTGGCCCAGATCAAAGACAAGGAGTCAAACCCTGATTTAGAATCTGATTCTGAAAATACTGGAAAAGACAGATCATCGACGCATACCCCACTGCTATTGTCGCGACTGCAACAATTCAACTAGAAGAACCAACAGATCCTGAAGAGGGGGGATGCCTTTTTCATTCACAGATATGTGTGAAGGGGAACCCACTGCATTTTATTGTTGATAACGGAAGCCAAAAAAACCTCATCTCAGCAGAGGTCGTCAAACAATTGGGATTGTCAACAACACCACACCCGCAACCATACAACATCGGGTGGCTTCGCCAGGGACTAGATCTTCGTGTCAGCCAACAGTGTCGATTGTCATACGGCATTCAACCCTTCAAGGATGAGGTATTATGTGATGTTTCCCCACTGGATGTATGCGATGTTCTCTTGGGCCAACCATATATGTGGAAGCGCCATGTTGTTTATGAGTCTCGACCCCGCAATGTCATTGTTTCTCTGAGGGGTCATCTCTACAGAATGCGAGAGGTAGTTCCGACTATTGTTCCACCTAAACAGTGTCGCAAGGTATTATCTCATACTACAAAATTTAACTTCTTCATAATCTGTTCAAAAGGTGAATAGAAGGATACTGCAACCACTACAACCTCGACCCAAGCACCTTCTATCCAACAGAAGCAGGTCGACAAGATTGCAACAAAGTGTAAAGATTCCTTCTGCACATAGGAATCTCATGTATCCAAACTAGTTAAAAAGGTCCAACCCTTCCAGCCACATGTTCATGACAACCTTCAACAAGCTAAGCAACGCAACTTCTCCAACAAGGAAAACAACTCATATGCAGATTCAACAAACACTTTTCCCTCTCCCCTGGGCACTCAACTCAATGGATACCATTGCTTCCTAAGGAGGGAGTATTGATCTAGGTGGATATGGGTGGCCACCCACCTTTTTCAACTGGCTCAAAACAATTTTCTCGCAATTTTGGTAATTTACTATTTTTAGCAGTTTTTAACTTCCAGGGTCATTTTGAGGGCCTAAATTAAGGTTTTTTGGGATCTAGCTTCTCAATGATTGGCCAAAGGCTCTAATTGAGCCCCCAAAATGAATCTCCTCAACGATACCTTTCCAACGAGCTATCATGCGCCCCAAATGGAGATCGTATGCCAAAGTTACACCCCCGGGAAGTTGATATACCAAACTACCCAAAACAAGGTCCACAAAACTATTGGCTTTTCATCTTCCGAAGTTAGGGTTTTGGATTTTATTTATGATAAAAAGGCCTTTAGAGCCTCATTGTAAAATCATCTTCTTGCGAATGCGAGTAGCGGACACATCTCTTTTCAGAGATAAGCTGCCACCATTCTAGCAAGTCTTTCACTTTGTATTTTTATAGTCTTTGTACATTTTCTCTCATTAATATAAAATTGTGTATTTTTGTATCTCTGTGTTTATGGTTGCATCTCTGATACATTTATGTTATATTATTGGATATCTGAGATATCTCTGTACATTGCTTTATTATATCTCCGCTCTCATTTCGTGCTGAAAATAATCCGGATCAATTCTATTGATAATCAATTACAATCCCTTCAAATGCTTTAGGTCTTTGTAGTGAAGCAATGATTCACTTTCCTTCGGTAATTGATGCCAAATGTATAAATGACTAATACATAGTTCAATGAGTGTTATTGATGTGGAATACAAATGACATACACAATGATTTAAATCTAGCCTTCATCGGTCCATTTGGTCACTCCTCTAATGTTCAAATACACGTCGTTAAAGAAATCATTATGATCCATTAAGGTCCATGGTGATTATCAAACGTGAGCTAGTCAACTAATGCTACCATTGACTTAATCCTTGGTCGAGTGACTACTCACTTACCATCCTTCATCAATAATATCTCATCAAACATTAACATAACCTTTTATATTTTTGTTGATATGCATCCATTGGTGCCATAATTGATTGTCCATTAATGTACTTGTTGAGTCAATTTTCCGTAGTTGAGTAAATTTGTGGATTTTGAATTGAGTCAATTATTTTCCTTATGGATTTTCTCAACGTGGTATTTAGTCAAATTATTATCCTAAATGACTATCTAAAGTTTTAGACAATCCCTTACTGTTACACGTCAAAATTGCTAAACTGGATAAGTGTCGCATTGTCCCTATAAATCGTCGTAAGTGTCGCATCTTCCCTACAACTTTCGCAAGTGTCGCAAGTTGGTCACTAGTGTTGCAAACGATGTTCAGACATAATGCCATGATAACGACACTAAGGAATCACTTATAACATCTCACATGACTGATTTGAAGGAGGAGAACTGGTTTACTGGAGCAAAATAACTCTTGACACCTGAAAGGAACCCTGAAACATAGGTTTGGAGGGGGAACGCTCCCCTACTTCAGCTCCAGAAGCGCTGGCGCTCCCCTATAATGATCCAAGGAGCGTTATAACGCTCCCCATCCCCTTTTGGAGGAGCGCTCCTCATCTTGAGAGCGTTGGCGCTTCCCCAAGGCTTACCAAGGAGCGCTACAACGCTCTGATGCCCCTTCTGAGGGAGCGCTCCCTATTCTGGGTCAGTTGTTAGCCCATTGAGGAGAATGAGGAAACGGTCTTTCGAGATTAGAAGACAGTTGTGCTCGAATTCTTGGTTTCATCAAGAGATCCTTGACCTAAGGAGAAGGTTCCCAACTTGTTCTAAAGATAACTCAAGAGGTTAAGCCCCTCTTAATCTATATAAACAGACTCTATGATGGTGGAAAGGGAGAGAAGAATTGAACATATGAAACTTATGATCTTGGAGGAGACTTGCACTCAACCAAAGGAGAGTGATTAGTGAAGTTGTTGTTATCCAGGTTGTGGATCTCTCAGGCAAGGGTTAGACGAAGGGGACTTGACGAAGCTGTCGCATTCGCATCTACGATTGTAAGTATTATTGTCGTTATTCTCATTAATATGACACGCTTGGCATGTTTCTTTCTAGTTTGTGTCTGATGTTACATGAAATTGTCATTTATTGATAGGTTTGTTTTCAAGCTAATGTCAATAGAGTAGGAAGTGGTCGTATCTTGTTTTGTCCACAGAGCTCAGCGAGGAGCAAAGGATTGGAGCGCAACTCAGAGTGTGCAGGGACAAACGTCGATTAAGAGGTACTTTTGTTATCCTTCCTTCTCATGTATTAGTTTAGATAGATTTGAAAGGAATTCAGTGTCCACGTTAAGCATTTTTCTATCTAGGGTTAAGGTCAAGCCTTAGAGGTGATCTACCTGTTCGCAGGGAGATTTTCCTACAACAGAAACTGGCGACTCCACTGGGGAGATAGCCTCAAATCGAAACCTCTCGTTTGGATTTTTCTCCTGATTGACCTTGTTCTATCCCTTGATTGTTTCAGACCTGGTTCACCCCTCTTTGATTAGTTTCATGAGCTTATTGGCTCCTTAACTTATCACACTCAGCATACTTGTCAAGCTTGAATCTCAATTTTTGAAATTTTTTTACATTTCTGGGGCTTTTAGACCCTGGCGCCCCTGTCCTAGTGTTAACAGAGCACCAGCACTCCTGAAGGCTTTGCACAGAGCGCTATAACGCTCCTTGCCCTTGGCAACAAAGCGCCATCCTCTTTTTTGGCCCAAAAACCCTCCAGAACTGCTTTTTTCAGGGTTTGCCTCTGTGTGTCTTCCACTGGGTGATCTAGTGAGTCAACTTTTCTTCCCTTTTTAGCCTTGACATCTGTCTTCTGAAGAATAAACACCTTGTTGATTGGATCTTGTAGCCTCCTTCACCAGTTTCATTGAGTTTTTCCCTGTTGAGTGAAATTCGAAATCCATGCATTGCTTTTCTTTCCTCATCAACTGAGCACAAACCCTGGTGAAGGTCATCAAAGGCCTGCAGACCTCTTTTTCTTGATTTCGGTCAAGGTCAATTGTTCTTCAACTCTTGCTTTTGGGTGTGAAGTTTGCTTCTTTCTTTGATTGTTTCTTTTGTTTCGCTTTTCGTTTTGATTGCTACGAAGGGTGTATTGTTTGTGTGACTTTTGTTTATGCTAGTTTGGTTTTCATTCGTACCAAGAAGATAATTAGCAAAGATAAGCATTGTGTTGTATTGATCATCATCCATACGCAAAAAATAAAAGATATCTTCATAATTGATTGAGCATATTAGAAGGCATTTAAAAGTTTTGCATTACATCAGGACTTGATTGAGAAAAGAATTGTTTGAGGGCATTCCGTAGTTGTGCTTGTTAGTGAAAGAACTCTCTCTCTCCCTTAACTAGATGTTCATCGAAAAGAAATGACTGCTTATCATGTTCGATTCATTCTTTGGGTCCGAGTCATAATCCCATTTGTTTCACTTCCATGCACCCCTTTTGCGTAAAGAACAACCATAAAAATCAACGCTAATTAAAAATTATCTAGAATTTTTTCTTTGCTAGGGTCCTCCACCAATAGTAGAATAGGTGTAGTACTTTGGATTAGGCTACAAGCAAAACTCTCCAAAGTTTTCAAAACAAACATTAGCATCCTGAGTTAGGGAGAGTAAATCCAGTTATCGTATAAGTCTGCCTGGGATCCCCCTCTCACACAGGGGTTACGCACGAGGTTGCATTCAGGTAAGCTACGGGGACTAACCCTCTGTGGTTTAACTGATTGTGGTGGTCGGATCGTATTATGGGGATCACTTTGGGGTAAATCCACAATTACTGCATGGAAGCCTCTTAGTTGGTTTCGGGATTGATACCATGCCCGAACGTTCGGATCGAACTGTCGACTGTTCCCGCCCAGGGGCTGACTGCGAATTGGTAACCTTAGTGGCCATAATCTTTAGGTTCTTACACAAGGTGACGGTGACGGGAAGTCTCACTGTACCTGGAACAGACATTGGTCAAACTCGCTCAGGCTCCTTGGAGGGTAAATCCACAATTACTGCGTGGAAGCTTGCACCAAGTCGTAAGTCTATTAAGAAGGTCACCATTGTAACTGTTCAACCCTATCCCCACCCCTTCTGGACTTGATCACGCAACGTTGGATTTCATCACCAACTAGTACGGTCATCAAAAGAAGGTCATGTTTGCTTGGTTGTGATTCTTAGATTTTTTAGCGTGTGTTGTTTCTTTTCGCTAGTTGGCCATAGATTTCTTTCGTCGACTCTTTTCTGCCAACATCGACCCTCCACGACGCTCGCGGAGGCTACAGGGACTTCCTCTATAAAATATGGAAGGAGACACCCCTTTACCCCCTCATTCTACAGAGAAATCTCCTCAATAGAGCGAGGTTCAAAACACTACAACTTCCTAGGAATAAGTTCCCATCCGTTTGGAGAATTTTCGAATTGTCTCGGAATCTCCGGAAGCTTATCGCATTCCGGAGGGATACGAACGACAGATCCTCCACCTGAATTCCGTTGGAGAATTCGTTGTCATAAACCCTTCTGGCGTTCCGGCCGGGTCTCCTCAAAACCCTTTACCCAATGACCCTTTTTGGACTGAGGACATTGTTCGAAGTCCACCACGCTTGGTGCGAGATATTTATGGAACAGGAGAAGGTGCCGACGCATCTTCCTCCTACACTATACCCCCAAATCACTTCACCGGTACTACCACTTTTACAGCCACACCAACCGTTGGGTCAAACATACCGTCCATCGGCCCAAGGCCTACTATTCCCCTCCAGACGACCCATTCGACAATGGCCCCGCACATTCCAACTATCCCTGCCGGTAATGCGGTAGTTAATCAAGCCCCGATTGGCACACCTGTAACACCAAGACCTAATCTCCCTTTTGGATTTAGGGCACTGAACGCATCCGCTACCACCACTTCCCAAACCACTACTCAAATTGTCCGGGGAAGTTCCATACCTATCCAACAACCCGGAGGGACTGGCCTTGGTGGTCCTAACCCGATCGGCAACATTGGTCAGTCATTAGCATCTGGCTTTCAGATCCCGGGAACTCTACCTCAAACTAGGGGGCATCCTCCCACTAGAGAACAAATTCCATTCGGGGGGCACTCTCATGCTGGGGGGCAACCTCAGGTCGGAGTCCACCATCAACCACAAGGGAAAAATGTGTCTGTCGCACCCAATCCGTGGAGCGTCCCTTTTCAAGGAAATCCACATGCCTCCACGGGACAAAATGTGACTACCGCACCTAATCCATGGAACGTTCCTTTCTCAGGAAACCCATAATTTCCGGCAGGACAAAATTCTCAGGCTACGCAACAACCCCCTTATGGACAAATGCCCAACCCAACCCATAACCCTCAAAACCCATCCGGTTATCCCCCGCTCACCCATGTTTCTCAAAACACTTCAAATCCTATGTAACTTGGTCAAAACCAACCTCACATGAGAGGGCCAACGAGTTATAATTATCCACATAACCCAGTATTGGGCCCTACTGGTGTCCCTCTGCCACACCAGCATTACCCACAGGTTAATCGACAACTACCTTTTCTAGCCACCCTGGACCTTCCAAACTTTTCTCGGTTAACGAATGATCCAATTTATCATTCTCCGGTTTGGCCAGCTATTCCAGCAAAACTTCCCTCTGATATCCCAAAATTCGACGGAAAGTCCGGAGAAGACCCAAACAACCACGTGATGACTTTCCATTTGTGGTGTTCATCCAACTCCCTCATGGACGA
>ML826426.1:90224-105039 GCA_009831015.1 Picea engelmannii | reverse complement strand
TGGGAACTTGGTAGATGGTCTTTGGCCTCTAAGTGAGATACAAGCACCACGAGTAGGTTTTGTGAACTAGAAATGTGTGTTGATGCATAAACATGGTTAGGAGGACACAATAGCCTTAATCCTTATTAACCTTTCTCAAGTTTGAGAACCATTAACAACACCTAAAAACCATGAGACGAGCCCTCTTTAGAGATTTCTTAATATCCAAGTTGAATATGGGTGCCACTATGAGTTATTGAGCACCATGGATGGGTCTCTGGTTGTGACCATAGTCAGGAGAGGGAAACAAGAGCCTCCATACCTAAACCTTGCTTCTCATGCTAAAACACCATGATAACATCCTCAAACCACCACAAAAGAACATGGATGGTCAGTGGGGCCTTCACCATCATCAAAGACTAAAAACAAGTTTCTTAGGATCTTGTTAAAGCTTCTCGAGATCAAGATCATGTAGGAACTTTGTAGGGGGTGTTTGGCCTCTCAGTGGGATACATGCACACCATGAGTAGGTTTTTTGCACTATAAATGTGTGTTGAGGCATAGACATGGTTAAGAGGGGAAGTAACAACCTTAATCCCTAATTGAACCTTCTCTAGCTCAAGCACCGTGAACAACACCTAGAAACAATGACACAATATACGAAAATGGGTATATCTAGGTATATGCCCATTCCGTATATGCACATATACTGAAATGGTCGGCTTCCATTTCCGTATATGCGACCATTTCCGTATATATGCTCATATACGGAAATGGAAGATGACCATTTTTGTATATGCGCATATACAGAATGGGCATATACCTAGATATGCCCATTTTCGTATATGCGCATATATAGAAGCCGACCATTTCCCTATATGCGCATATAGGGAAGTTGATCACTTCTGTATATGCGCATATATGGAAATGGTCGGCTTCCGTAGATGTGCATATACAGAAGCCGACCATTTCCGTATATGCACATATACAGAAGCGATCAACTTCTGTATATGCGCATATAGGGAAATGGTCGGATTCCGTATATGCGCATATACGGAAATGGGCATATCTAGGCATATGCCCATTTCGTATATGCGCATATACGAAAATGGTCAACTTACACATATGCGCATATACAAAAGTGGTCAACTTCCGTATATGCGCATATACGAAAGCAGACCACTTCTATATATGCGCATATATCAAAGTCGACCACTTTCATATTTGCACGTTGGCTTCGATATATGGTCAACTTACGTTTATGCGCATATATGGAAGCTGGCCACTTCCGTATATGCGCATATATAGAAGCCAACCACTTGCGTATATGCAAATATATGAATGTGGTCAACTTCTGTATATGGACATATACGAAAGCCGATCATTTTCGTATATGTGCATATATGGAAGTGGTCAAATTTCGTATATGCGCATATATGGAAGCCAACCATTTTTGTATATACACATATACATAAGCTGTTGGCTTCCATATATGCACATATACGTAAACTATTTCCACTGGGTTCTGAATGAATGCATCTATTTTCTTGGGGGAAATGGGATAATGCTCTTGCTGATAAACAAAATACTCTATGATAAAGGAAGAACAATTAAAGTCTTAGAAACTAACGGATTAGCATATTATCCCACTACCTAAGCTCTTATACAGATTAACATATACGAAAGTGGTCAACTTTCGTACATCCGCATATATGGAAGTGGTCAGCTTCCATATATACACATATATGGAAGTGATTAGCTTATGTATATGCGCATATACGAAAGCCGACCATTTCCATATATGTGCATATACAGAAGCCGACCATTTCCGTATATGCACATATACAGAAGCTGACCGCTTCCGTATATGCACATATATGAAAATGGTCGGCTTTCGTATATGCACATATACAGAAGTGGTCAACTTCTGTATATGCGCACATACAGAAGTGGTCAACTTCCGTATATGCGCACATATGGTCAAGTTATCCTCCACTGGGGATAACTTTACGTCTGGCTCATAACCACTTGAACTAACCCTTGCGGCTTATACATGATGTTAGCATTACATTGAATTATTCAATTATTTGTCACAATCTCCCTATAGAATGTACAACAACATAAATTGTACACTAAGAATATGAATAGCATGAAGCCTTAAACAATTAACACATAATCAACACATTATCCCCTCTACAATGTTATGAAGTGGTATAAACTAGCAAACACTCAAAACAAGGAAAGGGAACATTGTAGAGAATTTGGTGTGGATACATTGAAAAATGAAAGTAGAGTTTTTTTTAGATAGTGAGTTGTATGCCTATAACTTTCCTTCCTTTTGGTGGAATTTATCATCTACTAATGACTCAAGGTATATATGTTCCATGTACATAGCCTTCCCTCTATGATTCCTTTACTTGACATAAGCTTCACTTAAAACAATATGAAGTTAGAAGAAAACACTATTAAGTTACTTGGGTATCACTGCTCTACTTTATGTATCGATGCTCCACTTCTTTTGCCTCTATTTTCTCATGCAACTAGAGGGAAATCATGCTATGCTTTCTTATGTTATCCTCATGAACATGAAACAAACATGTCTTAAGGTATATTGGTCATCTATTACATCTTTTGGAAACTAGATTGCGTTGAATTCAAGTTTCCTATTGGGTTGGAGGTTGTTGTCTCAAATGGAGTTGACTTCCTATCCCTTTCACTCAATGTTAATAACTCCCAACCTCTCCTTCTCCCTATGCTCCATTATTCTTGCAATTGGTTTAGATAATTCCTTTTTTAAGACTCTTTTTAAATTTGTATACACCCACCATATAATTACAATCAATTCTACCATCTAATTCCAATCACTTTAAATGCACACTTTTCATCCCTCTTCATGAAATCATTAAATTTAAAATTCTGATTCTAAAAGAGTTTAGAAATTATAACATTATTTGCAATTTTCCCTCTAAAAAGATTTAGAAATTTAGAAATTTTAATATTCTTATTATTAGTCCTTGTCGAAGGCCTAGGGACTACATCGATGAGTTAGTCGTTGAGTAACTAATACTTTCATCTTTGACTTTTAATTTTTCTGGTTTTCCAATGTTCAATCTAGGGAAATCTGGATAACACTTTTTATTAGAAATAAAATAAATAAATAAATAAAAATTATCGAATCCTATTGGACTTCAACTTTGAAGTCTTATTGTCATGGTGACGACATGCATTAATACTCACTGCATATTGCATTGATATTTCTTCATACTTATTTCTCTTTGTCAACCTCGTCAACCCTTGTAATTGTCAATAACTATCATCCACCTGTAATTTGCAGTATTGTCTCCTGTAATTGTCAGTGGTAAGTGTTTTCTGTCTGATTAGTGTACCTACAAGGATTTATTATACCACACAATTGTACAAATGCCATAGAACGTTGTACATGTGTTCACCAGTACACACTATAGTTCCATTATAACAACCTTTTTCCATCTCCATCAGTATTAAATAGTTCCATAGAGTCACTAATAACGAAGTGCGCATTTTTTTTTTCCCTCGCTGTAGGCATTTGTTTATTTATAAACATGCAAGCCATCCCTTGGACATGATATTCCATGGATATACTTGACGTGCAAACTCGGGCATAGCTCATAAATTCCAACAGGGTTGGTCCAACTTCACTAATCAACACAGTAAGTAGCTTTCATGGAGGGAACTTTCCCAGGTGTTCAAAGCGGAACAACAAATAATCGTTTTCATTTTATAATTTCAAAGAATTTCATTTCTTAAGCATAGCGACCACTCTGGCCATGTGGGCGACTGCATGATGAATGCCTCAGCCATCTTGAGGCTCATAGATGCCGAATGAAACCCACCTTAAGCTTTGATTTTGTTGTGGCTGATTGGAGGAAGAGGATATCATTTTGGCTTTCTCCGTCTCCATAGATGGCATGATTAAGCATGCTATAGAAAACGACTAATATGGCGTGTCCAAACCTGATTTGGCAATGAACGGATGTTTCATTCCACATGTTTAAAGCATTTGTTCCATTATGGCATGTAACACATAATCACCATATCCAACAAACGATTTTGTCTAACATCTGAAAACATCGACCACTATATGGCTTTCTTGTATCAACAAATTCCAATTTGAGAGACACTAATTTCTGGGAGAAGTATGAGACAACATGCTTAGCATCCCACATAGATATGTCGAAAGCTTGCCTCAGAAGCAAGTCCATCGAGCCAAGATTATCATATATAATACTCCTTTCTAAAAAGATGAATGGAAGATTATCATGTATATCGCTCTTTTCTAATAAATATGGATAGAGAATCTAAAGGCTTAACAATGGATTCAATGAACTCATGCAATACATGGTGGTGTAAGATAATTTTATTTGCATGCCTCTAGTTGATTTACAGTTCAGTTTTTCATGGTGGCCAGACTCTACTATTGGGGAATAACCACATATGCTCCTGATTGATGTGAAAAGATGAATTTGGGTGACTTTGGTCTTCCCTTTTATGTTGAATAATGGTGTATATGCATTTTATTCATATGGATATTGGATATTGAATTGTGTTATCATAGTTTCATACCTGTAAATTTGTGTTGTAAATTTTATTGTAAAGGTTGGTTGTGCATTGCCTCTATGAAAAATTTATGTACTTTTGTATCTATTACCATAATTCTCTGGAGCTACAGTTATTGCATCCAAAGAAATGAATTTTTAATTGGGTGGGGGAATCCATTGACTGCTTGGTTACAGCTAGGGTTTGTCCACAATTTTTCTTTAAAATGATCAGTTGAATGCATAGTATTAAACTTGCACTCAACAAATTCCTCTAAATACATCCCGTAAATATTTTCCAATTTAGAAAAAAAGGATTTCTTTGAACTCTAATGAAATTGTGCAAASTTAACAATCTTTTACAATAAATGTAGATATTCTTTGATTTTTATTGATGGACTTATGAGTAAATTATATGGAAAATTTGATGAGTTAAAGATTTCTTTAGAGTTACAATTTGTTACTTTCAAGAATTATTTTTAACTTTCATTAGTCAAAATACCAATAAATTAGAAAAATTAGAAAGAAAATTTACAAACCTAACAATTGTTTACAATAAATACAAAGAGTGAAATATTTCCTTACTCCTTTAGTTATTTAATTTGTCAAGAAATCGTGCAATATTCACATAGCAAATATTTGTTAAGTTTTACTCACTGAATTTGATCATACATTTTTAAAGAAATTTAAAGGAATTTTCATTTGGAATTACCACATGCATTTGGCCTAGAGTCCAGTTGATCAGAGGATCTTCACATTTTTTATAAAATGTGTAGAGGATGTAGATAAGGATCTTCTTGGTTTGGGTGGAAAGGAACTATTGGGGTAGCTCCTCACTACTGCTAGTCAATGTGTATACATGAAAGACTTAATGAAGGAGCGAAAAAATTCGCATCGTCAAGTTAGATTCAAAGACTTATTTCATTTGATAGTGAGTAAGCCAAGGAAGGTAGTTCAATTCATATTTATTGTTGTTTCAACGAGGTGGCAGTTCACACAGCTACATCGATTGATGTTGCAGTTCCCACTGCATTTATGTTTCACTCAACCTAGGCAAGGCATGTCAAGAATTTGCAACTCCCACACCATGGCTCAATTGCTTGGTTAGACCTAGTTAACGAGTTTCTGTAGGAAGGTAAAGTGGCTTGACAATATTGTTTAGATGGTTCAATGATTGTTTTGATAGTTGATGACAGGGTTGAAGACACATATTCAAAGAGTTGATGCTTTTTTAAATCATCATTGTTATTAATTACCAAACCTACTTTGCTAGTAGCCAGATCTAGGCCCAAGCCTTAAAGCTAAGCGAGTTCTACTTTAAATCATTATTGTTATTAATTTTGAAACTTACTTTGGCAGGGACTAAGCTATCATGCAACACTTGTTTTATATGGATATGTGAATTTTTAACTTTCATGAAAGCAAGATAGATTTTGCATTTACGAAAGTAAAATTTTCTTATAATTCATAGTGCGAAAGAAATCAAGTTACACATATTAAAATAAAATAAAATGACTAGAAATGTATGGTTACCATAAATCTTAGACTCGCGCTTAGTGGATTGTTGTGATTTTTTTCTAACACGTAATATTTGTGATAATATGATGTGAGAAATAATTTCCACCTAAGTTGTATAGGTTTTATTAATCAAATAAAAAATAAAAAAATAAACTTTGTGGCAAGGTAAAATCCACAACATGAATGTTTATAAAATAGAGTTTGGCAAAAATACTATGAAAAACCATAGCACCCAACACAAGGCGTGATTTTGAATTTAAATGGAGCAAATGACACTTTTATACACGATCCTCCTTCACCAAATATAAACATTCTCCTTTAACAATCATGACCCAAGTGCACATGTAACCTCATAGAAGATTTATTGAGCGTGGCTCTAGTGATATAGACTTTAACCCTGAACTCCTCTAGGATCAAACCTCCTTCCTTGAGAGTTAATAGTCCCAATATTTGTCTTTATAGTTTGGGGTAATTTTGCTTGATTTATTCTAATATCTATCGATTGTTGGCCTCGTAAATTTCCCTTTCCCAATTTGATAAATTTTCAAGGTTCAATGTTTTCATGTTTTCTCCTTGCATTGCAAAATTGGGGCTTTTCTCTGGCTGTGTGCTATCTTCAATGGTGTCTACAAGATTAATTGACATGGTAGAATATTTTTCACCCTCTAACATCAATGGCTTGTAGATCTTTAAGAAATCTATGTTGAACACTCAATGAATTCATATATAGACTAAGATATTCAATCTAAACTCTATTTCTTTCTCCTTGAAGTGCTCTTTCTAAAGGTAAACATTGACTATATGTCTCGTGAAAAATTGGTGATATGTGTGGTGTTAATCATGTATGGTCCTATGCTTGTTTCGACTCTTCCTCATAGATTCTTCAACTTAATCATCGTATATTCTTGAGTCTCCTTTCATCATTGTTGCCTTTGGAAAGGGTCATTAAATGGCTAATGAATCCTTCAATGAGAATCCAAGGCATGCATCAAAAGGTGAAGTGAATATCACACTATCTATTGCATGATTATAATGGCATTACACATAAGAGATATTAATATCTTGTGCCTTTGGATGTAGATGGTTAAAGTTAATATATTATGCCTTCAAATGTTGATGGTTAAAGTTAATATCTTATGCCTTCAAATGTTGATTTTTACGACTTTTACTATGGTGAAATTTATTCAACTTGGTATCCATCAATTCCCTTAATGCTTGCTAAAGTACCTTAGAAATATCTTATTATAGTCAAACATGATCGTTGATGGTAAATGAAAATGCAATGAAACTTTATTGAAGAAAAGCTAAGTTGCTTGTGGCATCAAAATAATATGATTGAAAGGTATCATGATCATTATTCTTCTAAGAAAATCTTACCATGAGATGGTCATGGTTGTTAATAATCCTTTGAGAAAGTTCATCAAAACCAACTCTCATGCTCTACTCAATGTTGGAAGTGGAATGTAATTACCTACCTTGTGCAGAAGAATTGCCATTTTTTCAATGTCAATATTGACTAGTATAAATATGTCTATAAAGTAGTGATGTTCCATTCTAAAGTAGCGGGATTTGGAAAGCTTAGGGCGCGGTCCATTGCCGCTGAAAAACGCTGAATTTCTATGGGCGTTGAAATGGTGGAAGTTTGGCACAGTATACTACGTTACTTTTGAATCAAGGAAAAGAGGGTGTTAAAATCTCTTCTGCATTCAATATATGATACAAGTCTGCAACAATTCTGGAAATTCCCTGGCACAGTTTTCCAACCTATTAAAATAATGAAATTTTCTCCAAGTTGAAGCCTTATACATCCTTAATGAGCCCTTCTAGTGATTACAAGCAGAGCACAGTTTCCAAAGTCCCTGCCGTAGAAACTTCACTGTCAAAATACATGTCTTGGCAGACAAAATATCTGATCATATAATCCTGCAGCTCGCTTCCTTCATAGGCATCTTCATACAACGCAGACTGCAGACGGAATAAGACGTTGGGAAGCCCAACGCTCTTGGCCTTCTCCAGCATCTCCGTCTCCTTCACCAAAAACTGTACACCCATGGAACCGGTGTTGCAGAGATAGGTGTAGTATCCCTCAAACATCTCCTGCATCCGAGTCATGCATTGCATCCCTGGTCATCCTGAAACTGCTTGAAGTCCCCTTCAATCACAGTTTTATCAAGACATTCCTTCATTGATTCCAGCGGCTTCACAAACAAAATTTCCACCTCTTGTGGATTGTAGAGATGCTGCGGGAGATAGTTGAGCTCCATTTGGCATTCTGAGAGCATGAAATCCCACAGCTCGTCCCACAACGGGTTTGATTGAGACAGCTCATCCCAGGGGAAAAAGGAAAAATCCCAGCGCATTTCAAATTCAAAAATGGGGCGTGGAGGGAATAATGTATAGCTCGTCCTTTCAACTCATTTCAAATTTGAAAATAGGCGCGGAGGGAAGTTCACGACATTCAAAATGACTACTCACGACGTTGACTGTTAACGACGTTTTATGTTGTTTTATGTTACACCGTCAGCCACGGGAGGATCGGCCGGAAGTCGGAAAAGGTTGGCGCATGGATGTGAGGTTGGATGGATGCATGGATGTGCGAGGGTAGCATTAGGGAGTACAGTGTTGCACGAACATCCCGTCTGTAGAGTCTTAAAGACTCTGCAGCTACATTAATATTTTGATGATCGTGGGATTCTGTGAACCATGTGCATCTTCAGTATGATACAAAAATGATTGTGCGAATTTTGGAGCATTACACTAAACTTTATTTGAAATAAAAGCCTTTCCATTATAGGGCAAGTCCTATTCAAGACATCCAACACAAATAAGGAGACACCTTTAAAAAAATTCATAGATGTTGTTAATTATGTTTAAATATAAAAGGACATGCATAAATAAATAGGTGTTTTATAAAGTTTGGTGTTTAATATGCTATTAACTATAAAATTTCAATGAAATATTTTAATATTGGTTTATAAATTTTCAATGAAATATTTTAATATTGGTTTAAACATTTTTAAGGATAAAAATTGATAAATGTTATTGGTATTCAACAAACAATTAATGAGCACCTTGAGAGCAGGCTAAGCCACTCTATTTTTATACAAGTATTTTATAACCCCTAAAGAAAGGAGAGAAACTTATAACGAAGTATTTCCTAACATGCTTTTTAGATAGATATTTCTTTCCTAACCAAAGGAAACGAAGGCATCCCAAGAGCAGGCTTAACAAAGCATCTAACTAAGTCCTAAGTCCTAGCCATGTCTGTATTTCCTAATGCCTAAAAGAAGGAAGAAAGGTAAGCCCGACAAGTAACGAAGCCTTCCCTCGTATACTATCCCCATACCAGACTTGATACCAGTTTGGACCTGATTCTTTTACCCTTATATCAAGCTTGATACCAATCAAGAGAGATTAACACAAATAGATTACTAAGTATTAGCTAAATTTAAGAAATTGTAAGAACACAAATTGAAGAAAGTTCATATTTGATTTCATTGTCCATTCATCTCATGATTGAATGAAGACTTTTCCAGGCTGTCTTATGATGGGATTTATTCCGAGGCAATGATGACCCATCTGCAAGCATTAGAAAAATAAATAAATTTCACCGAGTTATGGAGTTAATTGCATAGTTACAATACGAAATAATTATTGGTTTGGTTGGTTACCTGTTTCCTAGAATTGCATGCCACTGAATAACAATCCATTGTTCTTGTGTAAATAAATCTCCCTTGATATCAGGTCTTAGATAATTTGTCCATCGTAGCGACAACTCTTACCACAACCAAAAAGCCCTCCATATTACAAACATAAATAGATATATACATATATTATACCTATTAAAAAATACATGTTTATCTCTTTCTATTTGAAAAACAATCCGTGTATATCGAAATGGATTTTTCATAGTTTTGTACGTGTACAAAAATGAATGTTTGACGGTTTGGTAGGAATGGACGAGTAATACTCGGTGTGTACAAAAATGGATGTTTCACGGTTTTGTAGGAATGGATGAGTAAAGTATTACATAATATAAACATTTGATATTTTGAAGGCTGGGTGCCACTCTCAGCCAATCCATGAAAGTGAGAGATATCCTTGAAAGATATAACGAAGCCAGATGGATAATATTATAACACAAATGTTACCCATGCAAGTGCTTCATCGATAGTGTGGACCACTACAAGGAAAAGACCCTCTAGCGGAGGTTTTTGCAGACGTCCCTATAAAAATATTCCAAAAATATGTTTATAACGGATGATACTAGCGGAGGTGAGTGGGTGGAGGTTTTAGAGGATGTTTTTACATCGATGTTTTTATAAGTACATAACGCACCGGTGCGTTTTCTACAACAGGCGCATCGGTGCCCTCAAAACTAGCGCATCGTAGCAGGGTTATTTCAAATAAAGAAAAACATTGGCTGGTGCACTACGGAAATAAGGATGCACCGGGAAATAATGACGCGCCATAATAGAGTTCTTTTAAAAAACTACGATGTGCAACGTAACATTGTAAGCATCGATGCGCTATTAGTATAGTGCACCGTTATATGGTTAAATAAAAAACATTTATGCTCCAATGTAGGATTGTGTCAAAAAATATACTCCGGTGCACTCCATTGCATCATGCGCACTAGTGATCCAATATGGAGCACCGTGTTAGGGTTAATTTCCAAATTTAAGCAGTGTGTATGTAAAACCAATCGCATCGGGACGTCTATTATTTTACCAAATAGTGTCATGTTTAAAAAAAATTGCACTATTGTAGTTTTTCAAAAAATGTACGGCAATACGCTATGTAATAGTATACACATCGATGCGTATGAGTGCCCAAAAGCATGTGCACCATGCTAGGGATATATATTTTTAAAAATATAACCAGTGCGCTCATTAAACATGTATGGCCCGGTGCGGATGTGCATCAGGTGCACTGAAACAAGGTTTTATTAAACAAAATTACTGATAATAAAAATCATTTTTACCACTTTCAGTGCAGTAGAGCTCAAAAGCACCTGTGCAACCTTTTCCTATATGAAACGCCCTTCCATCGGTTCTTTCCTTGGTTTTGTTTTTTTCGTATGTTGCTCGGTGGGTGAATTTCTAAATTTCCAAATGGTGGGAAAATTTAGTTTTTTTGAGTACGTCACAACCATGCCTCCCCAACGATAAAATCTCCAGGTAATGTCCTTGTTTCTTCATAAATTAAGTTTTCACTGGATTAAAATTTAAAATTGAGTGAAATTTTAACTGTAAAAAAAAAAATTGTGTGGTGCATTCAAGTCTCTTGGCTCGCACCGCATACGGTGCGACCTGTAAATTTACAAGGCACACCCCTACCTTGTTACCTTTCTCGGCGGTGTGTTGGTAAACATAAATGCACTGACGTGTCCATTTAATGACACACTGAAGAAAATCATATAACTGGCAGGGCAGTGCGTCAAAGTACAGATAACGCATCAAGATGTTACAGTACATGGTGCATTGCCCTTATCAGATATATGTTTTACGCAGTGCATTGGTAAATGTGTGCACCGAGGCATTCATGTTTACCAAACACACCGCCAAGAAATGCAACATTGTGTTGCAGTGTGCTTAGTAAATGTTTTGGTGGCACTGTATGCAATGTGATAGTAACGACCATAACACACCATAAAAAGTTCCATACTCGAAAATTTGGAAAATTTTATGTGACGATGCATCTACATTAGTTACACGGACCGGTGCGTGTATTGAACGTATAAACACTGATGTTTTTGCTAATTTTTAAATGATTGTTTACGTGAATTAATATTTTAGTTTGTCTTTTGGTTTAAGCAGTGCGTATGATAAATGTAACGCACTGGGGTGTATGTGTTGTAGTGTAGTGCCACAGTGCGATACCATTTTCCAACGCACCACATAACAAAGTAGAACATTTTTTTTTTGGTGCGTTAGTTTATACTGACGCACTGGTCACAATGATCACAATATCTATGTGTGCACCACCGATGGTGCGTTACTTTTTTTTGGGCGTACCGTTAATGCAACTAACTTATTTTTTTGAAGGAAGTTATTTCTCCGTATTTATAGATAAATTTACTATTCAGTAGATTTTTTTTTATGTTTTATGTATCAGTGAGGTTGATGTATTTCATATGTTAATCATGCAGAGACGTGAGCAGAAAGAGAAACAACAACAACAAGAGGAGCAAAGGATGGACCTGTACAATGTTGTACGTGAATGGGAGGCGAGGGAGAGGGATTTGTACCCTCTCCCTATTACTGCAATGACTCATGTTCTCTTGAGGGATGTAGGCCTCCTTAAGTACTATGAGGAGGCTAAATCATTTAAGGGGCACTTTAGGTTGTTGGTTCATCTAATCCATCGATGGGATGTCAATCAACAGGCTTTCCATGTGGATCCAGATCAGTGGTACCATCCCACTGAGGAGGATATTTACTTTATCACTAGGTTATTGAGGAGAGGGGAGGATTTTCCTCAGTTCCCAGATGTCCCAGTAGGTGTTTCCACTGAAAGTTAGCTCATGTACTCTCAACGATATATTGGGGTTGAGGTACTATTCCTAGTGATTTTCAGGTGTTTGGTGGACAGTTGAAAATGACCTCTTTCGGTGCAGAGGAGGTCAGGTGTCTCTCACTCTTAGTGACTACCATAGCCCATTTTACCAGTGATGGGAAGCGCATTAGCTACCCTCTTTGGTATTATGTTTCTTTGTTGGTACATTGACCATGGTGTATCATATGGTCTGCCATTTTTTGCAAAAATTGTGTATAGCGCTTGACAAATGTCGTGCTATGATACATGGGAGGTTGAAATTCCCATTTGCCTCATGACTATTTTTCTTATTTTTTGAGAAGTTTCCAGAGACAAGGCTGAATTTTTTCCATCATCCTCCTAGGTCGAGGACTTATGTGCGGATGCACATGCGGGGGGAGATGATTCCCAAGAGGGGCCAACTGGAGTTTCTGATTCAGATTGCGCCAGATGCATTAGCGCTATTAGGAAGTGCAGAGGATCACATGATCATCATGGTGACGTGTCCATATGCGTGTTTGGATTGGCGAGGATGTCCGAGCATCCTCTTCACATTAGATGAGCCACTAAGTGATAGAGGTAATATTAGTGTTTAATTTTTTAAATTAATATAGTTTCATTTTATTGTCTTAATTAATTAGAATAAAATTAATTCTAACACGTTCTTTAACTTGTTTAATGAATTAACTGTGTAATTATTGTTTTGTACTATATATATTGCATATATTGGCACTTCATTGGGGACATGCCTCCTCCCCCAACATATGACGATGATGATATGATGCGTGAGGCTGCAACAGGTCAGGGTCCTTGGGTGCAGATACCTAGCGGCATGTGACGTAGGCTCGATACCAGATTCAGGTTGGAGTTGGCTAATTGAATCTCTACACTTTTGACTGAGGTGGGAGTCTGCCCTTCCCTAATTTAAGACATTAGGGAAGATCCTACGCTCTTGGAGCTTTAGAGGGAGATGCCGTGTGATTTGATGCCTCTTATGCGTCATATTGTCGGAGTTGTCTGGCTACTAGAAACAAGGAGGGATCCCGATGATAGGCACATCTATTCTTCTAGTACGACCCATTCATCTAGTACCCCTTAAATTAATAAGGGTGGCATTATGTGGTTTTCTCCCACTTTGGGTTGCCATGTAAAACACTAATGTATTGTGTATGTGTATGATTTCTCATTTGTTCATTGTTTATTTACTCTGCAACTATTGGATGATAATGCTACATTGATATAACACTTTCATTTTATGGTGAAAAAGGATTAAATTGCTCTATCATTGATTCACCCCCCTCTCAGTAATCCAACAATTGGTATCAGAGCCAGCTCCTTCAGAAATATGTTTAACCACTGAAAGGTAGATCATGGAGAGAAACAACATGTAAAAAAATGGAATACCATAGTTTGATGGACAAAAGTATGCATTTTGGAGTAGAAGGATGAAAACATATATATAGGCACAAGGATTTGAAATTTGGCAATCAGTTGTAGATGGATACAAAGAACTAGCAGTTTCGTCGACAATTGAAACAGAATAAAAATTGGTCAAAATAATTTCAAATCCACAAATGCACTTTTGAATGGTATTTGTGAATCGATATACACCAAAGTTATACATTGTAAATCCTTTAAAGAGATTTGGGATAAGCTTCAAAATATTTATGAAGGAGATTCAAAAGTCAAATAAGCAAAGCTTCAAACTTACAGAGGTTAGTTCAAACAACTAAAGATGAAGGAAGATGATAATATTGCATCTTACTTCTTACGAGTCGATGAAACAATAAATGCAATCATAGGATTGGGAGAAGAAATTAAAGAATATGTAATTGTTCAAAAGGTACTAAGATCTCTTCCTATGAGATTTAATCCTAATATATCAACACTAGAAGAAATAGCATATCTAGACTCAATAAGCATGGATGAACTACATGGAATATTCACAGCACATGAAATGAGAACTGAACAAGAAAATCTAGATATAAAAGAAACAACTTTCAAAGCATCCAAAAGGTCAAAGAAAAAGGGAAAGAAAAAGGAAAAAGAACATAGCAACAACAGTGACATCTCATAAGATGATGAAGAAGTGGCCAACTTTGTCAGAAGATTGAACAAGGGAACCAACGAAAGATATAAAGGTAAGCTTCCATTGATTTGTTTTAATTGTGATGGTATTGGTCATTTTGCTAACAAATGTCCTCATA
>ML826425.1:25001-44089 GCA_009831015.1 Picea engelmannii | reverse complement strand
TCTACTTTCAATTCGTATAATTTGTTTTCATTTTCTTTATTTTTATCTAATTTTATTTAATTTTTAAAAAAACTCACTACATAATATTTTCAACAGACATTATGATTCGGTGAAATGAAATATCGGTATCTCAAAAAATATACGGTGAAAAAAATTGAAAAAAATATATTCATAATCCTTAAACTGTTCTTTTCAAAATGGTATATTTAAATTTTAGTTTTAAGTAAAAAATAAGATAGATACAAGGTGTAGAAAAACATGTTTTTAAACTCTGCAATGTTTTCAGCATGGTCAACTTCAAACAATTCTAGAAATTATAATATTCATCCGTTAAATTCAAAATAATAGTCATAATAAAATAGAGTCTCTGTAGATTGTTGCAGTATATTTGTTTCTTAAAAACATAAGTTTAATAATATATACATTGTTGTAGAAATAAGTAACTCATTATCATTCATTTCATGTTTAAGAAACATACTGTTAAACAATTGTCAAATTGACATATCAAATCGTGATAAAAAAAATTGAAAAATAGTCATTGGAAAGCTAACACAATTCTTCACAAGTTTTGTTTTTACTGTAAAATGAAATTCTAAATAAATAAAAATACTTTTGTATGTCGGAAGTTGAATAACTTGTGAAAATACAGTTTTTTTTCTCATAAAACAAGCAAAAGTCTAACCCATCTTCATGATTTCACCCATATAGATTCTCAATCATAGTCGAGGGCACTAATTGAGCCCCCAAAATGAATATCCTCAATGATACCTTTCCAACGGGATATCCTGCGCCTAAAACAAAGATTGTATGCAAAAGTTACGACTTTGGGAAGTTGATGTACTAACTTACCCAAATGGGTCCCACGTGACTTTTGGTGCTTCATCTCCTAGGGTTAGTTTTTTGGATGTATAGGGTTTTTGACATTCCTGTTTATTGTAAAAATGCTTTCAGATCCTCATTATAATCATCTTCTTGTGAATGAGCACAATCTTCACGTCTCTTCTCAGAGATAAGTCGCCACCATTTCAGGAAGCTTGTTTTCCGCTGCATTTTACAGTTTCAACTTATTTCCTTATTGAATAGAAAAATAGTTATAATGTATCTATGTTATTCTATGTTAAGCCTCTTTTAATAATATTTATTCATTTCATTATGCTCATAAAATCTAGATCAATTGGAGCCTAGTCGAGCTTAATCTAAAGCTGACAAAATAATATTCAAAACCACATTGCAGAATTTAAATGTAAACCGTGGGTGATAAACACTAGGGATTAATCACTGGGAGACATGAATAAATTAGTGCTATTAAGTCTTAGATCATAATATTTCATGCACTCGGGGTGATTTTTGTGTGATTAATTGTGAGTAGCTTACATAAGTTTCATGTCCTTCAATGGATTCCAGTAGTGACTCAAAAGATAATCAAATGGTTAAAAACTAGGTAATATGAAATGAGATCTAAACTCAAAATTTGTCCTCAATCAATTGCATCGATTACAATGAGAAAGCATGGAAAGCAATGAAAATGAATGGGACAGAATGGCAATGCAGAAATACAAAGAAGAAAGAAGTGGATTCTCAGATTGATGTTCATTTAGTTATGGTGCTTGAGAGCATTCAACCAAACAAGGAATGATATCAAATCATGAAGGATATAATAAAGGAGTGGAAAGGTGTTATATAGTAAGAATAATAAGAAGTGAAAGACACATAGATTTGTGAATAATAAATGCACTTTAAAATATATGTTTTTTTGTTTTAATGTATACATGTAAATGCAAATGTTCAAACAAATACTAAAGCTCTGTTTTAATATGTTTTTTTACAACTAAAAGGAACGTGTAATGAATGTATTGGGATGCATATTTGAAAGGGAAATTTGATCAATGAAGCAAATAAATTTAAAGGGAATTCAATGGTAGATTTGTAGCTGATAATGGAATAAGAACGAATATCTTTGGTTTAAAAGAATATGTTGGCTGAAAAAGTGACACTGGAAACATAATACACTTTATGCGGATTGAATGTGGGAATTTGTGGGTTTATGAAAGCCATTGGAGGTAGTTTGAGATCTATTTGGAAAGTGTATCTCTATATAAATTTTATTAACAAAGAATTATTAGAGTGATTGGATAAGAAAAGACAAAATTAAATGGATGTGTGAAGCAATTGAACTGTTGGTCAAGTAGTCATTAAATTCACAGACAGAGTAACATGAAAACTCATAAATTGAAATCATGTAGAAAGAGATTGAACTAAATCAAATGCAATTTACCAATTCCTTGAGTGAGAGGGTGTTGGTTTGAGTTTTATCTATTATGAATCAATTTGCATAATACAAACTAATTGCAGAATGCAAACACACAATATATGACTTTCAAACTAAACAATAATGCAAGAAGAAAAGAAACTAAATGTAATATTAATATACAAAGAAAATAAAATATAGAAATACCTACCACTCTGAGGGGCCCTTCCCAGGAGGTTAGTGCTTCTAAAAATACTCGTATCAAATGGATATGGTGTCCAATGTTAGCAAAAATCAATTCTTCATTGAGATAAAAAACGTTGTTTTTACATGGCTAACAACTCCTTAAAGCTTTCTCACAAGAATAAATATCCCATTTACAAAAACTTCATGATAATAATGGATCCTCCTCAGCCCTATGAGACTCTTAATTATACATGAAATCCAAGGGGAAATGATATAACTGAATCCTCCAAACTCATATTTTGGTTGAAACCAATTTTACAAATTTTAGGGAAAAATCACAAAAATATGGGTTTTTTCAATAATTTCGACAAATTTGAGTAAGAGAGTGGATCACCCTAAGCACCTTTGTCTAGTCTTTAAAATATGTCTCCATTATCGCATCCGGTTGAACCCTCATAAATGCATCTTTTGCATTAGGTTGGGTCAACTTCTAGTATTTTTAGTCTCTGAGACTAGGATCATGGTAGATCTAATAAAGGTTTATGAAATATTTCAATTGCCTCCCCCATGCACTATTCACCAACGTCAAGGTTTACAGAGGAAATATAAATTTTACGACTGTTTATAGTGAACTATGCCAACATTACTAAGGGTTTCATGCGTCTCTTGAAGAAGGACACTCCTTTTATCTGGGATGAGCAAGCCCAAGAATCCTTCAATGCTTTGAAGAAAGCCTTGGTATTGACGCCTTTGTTGAAGTCTCCAGAATATGGTAGAGATTAATTTATTTATGTCACCGCGTCCGAAGAGATGATTGGTATGGTGTTGGTTCAGGAGGATGATGAGCTCCATGAGCACGTCATTTACTATCTTAGTCGAAGCTTAGTTGGCCCTAAACTCAAATATTCTAATTTTGAAAAGTTATCTTTGGTTTTCATTCATGTAGTCCAACGATTACGACATTATATATTTCTTTGAAAAACTATTGTGGTTGTCGATTGCAATCCATTTCAGTATGTACTTACTAGGCGTATCATAAGGGTAAAGTAAAATAAATGGATTGTCATTCTACAAGAGTTCGATCTCGATTTTGCTTCTACGGAGTCCAAAAAATAGCTAGATTTTGCAGAGTTAATATCTTACTTCCCTCGATTAGATGAGGATGTTATTCATGTTGATTCATTTGCGGATGAACATATTTTCTTTGTGCCATCATCAGAACCCTGGTATGGAGATATTTTTCTCTATCTTCAAATGTTAAAGTTCCCTCAAGATCTCTCACGAGATGACTGACGCAGTATACAATACCAAGCTAAGAAATATCTTAGCGTCGGTGACACTTTGTATGTCGATGAGTAGACAATATCCTACATTGTTTTTTAACTCACAAAGAAGTTGGTTCTGTCCTAAACGACTAACACAGTGGGGCTTGTGGTGGTCATCTATCCAGGCTTGCGACAACCTAGAAAATTGTGTGAGCTAGTTATTTTTTTCCATCTATATTTAAACATTGCGTCGAAGTAGTTAAGAAGTGTCACCCCTACCAAGTGTTCACTCACAAAATGCACTCACATCCAACCTCTCTCCATCCATTCATTACCGTTGGTCCCTTCACCAAGTGGGGGGTGGACTTTGTGGATTGCCACCTGTTGGCAGCTGAATATTCATGTCAATTTTATCATTATAAAATGTCGTCTTAATGGGATAAAAAAAATTGTAGCTGCCTCCTTCTCCTTGCAATTTATTTTTTATTTTTTTATCATCTTTTGGTTTTGAAAATATTCGTTTGCTTATTTGTGTGTGTGAGTTCATTTATTTTTATCTATCATTTCTCTTTTTCAATTTCATGACTGTAAGCATGAAATTAGAAAAAGATTTGGTTTGAGGGCATCATACAGTTTGTGGACTTTCCTTTTATAAATTGGATAACACCTAAGGGCATCTAATATTTTCTTAAACCTTTAAAGATTGTAATCCTATCATATTATGGGTTGATTCCTTATCATAGTGCATGAGTTATCCACCTTAGGGTTATGACTTAGGCATTATATTCCTTGATTATTTTTTATTTTTACATTACCATATCTATGAGTGTGCATCAAACAAAACTTTCATGTTTTTTGTAATTTGAATCCTACCCCTTGGAGTCTTATCATAGTCTCGTCATACTAGTAAAGGACTGACAGCCATACCTTCAAGCATTACTCTTTGATACTACATAGCACAGGTATGCATTCATTGCTTCAAGAGTTAAGTTTTGGTTTTTGGGTTTGACATTCATTTTAGAGAGTGGTTTTTTGTTCTGCGCGTCCTCTAGTTTAGTATCAAATCAATGCTCCATATGGTCTCTATGGTGGCTTTTCTAATCCTTAGGTATCGGTTTTCTTCCAAATATGAAGACCACATCCTATATTTCATTTGTTTTCAAAGACACCCCACCCTTCTCTACTCCTATTGTTTCTATGTAACCTTATCAATGGCGCCCGTGGTGAGGATCGAGCCCAATGGTTCAAAGGATCTCCTCTCACATGATGATGTCATGGATGACCTTGTGGCTTATGGATGGGATGGGTTCATAAAATGATTTGAGGGTTTCAACCTCAAAGTGGTTGAAGCCTTTGCCCATACTTTCAATGGCGCCAAGGCTAAAATTGGGTATTTTTAGTTAGAGGTGATTGAGAGTTCGATTGCAGAGGCTAAAGGATTTCCCCAAGAGGGACATCATTGGTTTAAAAACCTCAAGTTCGAAGAATTTTTCCTAGCATAGAATCGGTGCATTGTAAAAATTGTTTCGATTGGATTTAAAGGTATTATCAGGATGTCCCCTACCTACAGGCACAATTGAACCAGAGAGTCACCAAGAATTCAATGTTAGAGAGGGAGAACGATGAGTTGAGATCTTGCGTTCGATCGAGCGCACATCGGGCTAACAAAAATATTAAGCAATCTGGGAATGTGATCATAAAAAATTCCACAAACTTCAATACCATTATAAATTAAGACATGTCTAATGCCTCAATGTCAAATTTCTGAATTGGTAAATAGTTGTTTTGTTTTTACGATTTGATGTTGTTTGATAAATAATAGTTAGATTCATTTTTTATTTTATTTTTATTTTGAGACTAGCTACAGAATCGAAAGATTCTGTAGCCAGACTGTTTAAAGTATTTGTTGGGATTATTATCTAAATTTTGATTTTGTTTTATCATTTTAGGTAAACAACAGATTATGGTGTTATTCTTAAGGACAAGAGTTATGGATTAAGCGTCTAATAGACTAGTAATTTCCCATTTTGAAAAAAACAATGTTCATTAATATAAATATTTTTTGATTAAAAGACTCCAACAGGAGTATCTTTTGTTTCTCTATTTTAGTGAAAAATGTATTTCAAGAGATCTGCCTCTATCTCGCATGATAGGAGGTAAGAGATTAGAAACATGTTTAAATAGCTATGTTGCCTAGTGATATAGGCATGTTTTCCCTAGACCATAGAATGGACATATATTTTTGAAATTATATGAGAAATCAGTTTGCTCTTTGGCTTTAGGCCTCTGTAAAATGTGCATTGTTTTTCTTATTGTCTTCTCGTGTATTTTTTTGATATGAAATGTTATCTGTGTTGAATTAGCTTGAGTCTTTTCTCCACATAATATTTTATATCATGATTTTATTTATGTTGTTCGTTATCTTTTGGTCTAGTTTGTACCTGTGATTGATAATCTATTTCAATATTTTGAATTTACGTATGATGCTAAATGGTTGATAACATCATTACTGAGGGTTGAGATTTCTCTCATTCTCAGTTATTGGACATATCAAAGTTACATTATATATAATTATTTATCTCTCTGTCATCATAAACATGGTCCAGAATATGAAATGCTTCCTTGAATTTATTCAGGAAGTATTATGCTTGTTTTTTTCATAGGTTTTCACTTGAAACGGGACAAGAGGAGCTCACACAAACGCAGAGAGATGATTTTAGTTTATTAATGCTTGTCAGCTTGAGGTTAGTCAATTTATTATTTATTTAATTTGTTTATATGTGAATGAATAGTGATTTCATTATTTAAACCTTAATTAACTTTGTTTATTTTCGTTATATAATTACAATCATATTCAGTCATTGTTTTTTTGTTTGATATTTAGAACATTAGAATAAGTTTTTTTCATACTTAATCTTGTTTAGAAACATTATCTCAAACAACTACTTTTGCAAGGTTTTATGCAAACCTTGTAAACTGTATATAATCATTATACATTAACACTCTTAGTTGAACATGTGTAATTAATGTGTTGATCGTTAGAATTGTATATTTACTTATTTCACTTCCTTTAGTTATTTTTAGGATCCTATTTGGCTAATGGAGCCATAAAACCTGTCAAGTTAGATCATACCAAACAGCTTGGGTTAAATAGACAACCCTGGTTTGGATCTATCCTTCCCATTGGCGGTGTATCATAAATGCCCATCAACAAATGGCACTAGAAGGAGGGCATGGAATTCATTGATGGCATGTGAAGGTCGTAAGACTCCGCCAAAAAATTGTTCTCCTGTCGTGATGCATAGTCACTCAGACACTAACATTACACTTGACCCAACTACTACCTCAAACACTACCCCTGACATTCTCGTCGAACCAGTGACACCAGTTCCTCAAGGGATTGACATCCAATAAATTGTTCGTCAGTCGATCATAAGAACTTAGATTGCTTTATCCCGAATCAGACAACCTGGTAGACAACTTAATCAACCCCTTGATTTCACAAATCTTAAATAATAACCTCAAGACACTGGTATGCCCGAAAACCCTTTAGGTGGTAATATTACCAATCCTTCTGAAGCACTTATCCTTGGTGTTGGGGGATCTTGTATCCCACGATCCCCACCTAGTTCTTCTCCACTCTCTTTAGGAGAGGAATCCTCGGATGAAGGCAGTTCTTCATATGAACCATATCAACCTTAGACTCCACCAGCTCCCATGGAAAACAAAAATAATCCCGCCATACCTTGGCTCGATCAAGATGTTGTGGCAGTACCTGTACTCCAACACCCGTTGCCTAAACGCCCAGAGAAATGGCTGCCCAAATTTGATCCAGATTCAAAGCAATCAGTTGAGGATCACATCAATAAATTTATTTTAGTTGTTAGACTTCAACGTGTCGATAACGAATGTGTCATGTGCGGGTTATTCCCTTACACGTTTGAATGGAATGAATCAACCTGGTATTTTGTGCAATAACCTCAAACCATTGTCTCTTGGGACAAGTTTGAAACATGTTTTCTAGAAAAATTCAGAGATGATAAATCTCCAGATGTCTTGGTAATGGAACTTTATATATTGAAAATCAACCCTAAAGAAAAAGTTAAGGATTTCAACCAGAGATTCCTAACGCTAAAAAACAAAATCCCTGTAGATTTGATGCCTCCACAAAATTTGATTGTTGCGTACTATACTAAGGCCCTGCATAAGAATATAGCCATATAGGTTAAAATATCCAAAAAGAACACATTATTAGAAGCATTTGAGGAGTCAGTCCTTATTGAGAAAGACATTTTGAGCTTAAAAGATAGTCTAAGTAGTGAGTCTGAAACAACTTCATCTTCTAAAAAGAAAATAGAAATTCTCAAGAAATTATCCATTCAAGTCGTAGACTTGAAAAGATCCACTGAGGAGGCATCTACAAGTAAAGGAGGTTTTAGACCACCTTTCATAAAACCTTTTTCTCCAAACTGGCCAATCCTGACCACCGAAGGTCTAAACATCGAAGGTCTACAGTATGCTTTGAAAACAATATTGGAAGCACATGATAACTCTCTTTCTGCTCCCCATGAAAATCATGACTATACAGGTGAGGAAGAAAAACCCGATGAGGAGGACTCATCTCCTCCTGTTTTCGGGCATTTTTTGAACAACATATTTCAAGGGAACTTTGAAACTATCCATCCCTATAACACTCGAAGTAAAACAAAAAAAAAACCTTCACCCGAAACGAGTAGGAATCTAGTTTCAAAACAACCAAAGCAAACTGAAACAGGACAAAACTCTGCTGCCCTAGTTTTAGAATATTATTTGGTTGAAGATCTTAAAAAACTAAGGGTGAATACATCAATTTTTTAATTACTTAAATTTCCTCTTATCCTACAGAAAATGCTCCAAAGTATTGCTGAAAATAATAAAAAGAATGATCCTATCAGCAATAAATTAGCAGAAAGTGACCCAAATAAAACTAAAGATGTCCCCAGTAAAACAATATCTGAAAATCAAGATAAAAGGGACATATCAGAAAAAACTATAGGAAACTTAGATAAAAATTTTGCAGGTATATCCATAAAAAATCAGTAGAATTTTGTAGTTTCTTTGCGAAAAAATGTGTCTCCTTTTTCATTAACTTTCGAAATTTTCAATAGAAATGTACATAGCTGCATGGTCGATTCTGGTGCCTCGTCAAATGTTATGCCTCTATCTGTCTGTCAGAAAATTAATACTGAAGTAAAACCTTGTGATTTAAAGATCATTCAGTTAGATCGAACTAATGTCAAAGTCATTGCTGAACTTAAAAATGTGTTGATAAGATTATCGTCCAATCCAAAGGTTCACCAAGTAATCGATATTATTGTTGTTGAAATTCCAAAAGTGTATGGTTTATTTTTTAGTAGAGATTGGTCAGAACATTTACATGGCTATTTTGCTACGGACTGGTCTCATTTATGGCTTCTAGAAAATGGACAGCCTAACAAGATCAGAATAAACAGAGAACATTACCTCAACTAAACTATAAAAGATTTAAATGATCCAAATGAACCTTTTACTACTGTTGTAAATTGGATTGAAACAAAGGGAATGACTACTTTTTTTGGTAATTTCATGATTGAAATTTCCTCTATCACCAACCCAGGAAAACAATCCAATGTAACAGCCTATACTCAGATGACAACTTTTACAAGTACACCAAACATTGCTTATGATGAACAAATATGGTCCTTATATTTTGATGGATCCAAATCCCAGGAAGGGGTAGGTGTTGGTTATGTTCTTATCGATCGCATAGGTAATAAAACATTTATTACATGTCGGTTGGAGTTTGAATGTACTAATAGTACAACAGAATACAAAGCACTTCTGCAGGGAATAAGGAAGGCACTGGATCTGAACGTGCAAAAATTGTTAATATTCAATGACTATGAAATTGTAGTTAAGCATGTAAGAAATGCAATACATTGTTTATTTCCGCATTTGAAAAACTATCAAACCGAGGTATTGAGTTTAATGCATAAATTTCTCCCTTTTGATATAAATTTCATTCCTAGATTGAGTAATTCAAAAGCTGATTTATTAGCTAATGTTGCCTCTAAATTGTTTCGTGCTGAAAGTCTTTCTCCTAACGCATTCTCGGTTGAATTATTATTCACGCCATCGATTCCCGACAACATCACAAATTGGAGAGTATTTGATGACGATCAATAGATCATGAATTTTTTTCATATGGGAGACACCTTCCAAGATGCAGTAATCGATGAAAGCACTCATAACGAAAACCTCTAAGATTTCACGGTAATATACGATCCTCGATTTGCCGAATTATAATCTGAGTTGGTAAAATCTATCCCCAGATCTGTTGTTAGATTAGAAAAAGTTTATGACCTACATGAAAAGTTTAGAGGGGTAGTCAATTGCAAAACAAACACTTCCTCATTACTGTATGAAACTATAAATTTAGGAATGCGAGATAATCCTCAAAATATCAATCTGGGAAAAGGGTGTTCTAAACAAGAAAAGTCATCTTTTATAAAAAAATTCAAAGAATTCAAAGATGTGTTTGCTTGGACGTATGATGATCTAAAAACTTTTGACCCAAACATAATATAGCATGTAATTCCTATGAAACCCCAAACCCAACCTTTTCAACAAAAATTGAGGAAAATGCATCCTAAATTAGAACCCACCGTAAAAAATGAAATAAATAAATTACTCACTTCCAAGATCATTTTTCCAGTTTGGCATACTCAATGGGTTTCCAACTAATGAAGGAGAATCGTCAGCAAGTCCACGTGGAGGGACAACTCAGCGTCGTAGTGCGCCTTTCTAAAATTTCATAATCTGAAAGCTGGTGCTTTTCTATTAATCTGTTTTGGAACGGATGATTGAACAAGAGAGAAACACTCAGAAATTGTATGATGGCGAGAGGTCGGGGAGCTTCATTCCTAGTCTTGAATGTAACAAAAAATAGGTATTAGTTGGGGTTTTCTATTTTTCGGGTAGACGAGTAGTCAAGGAGGGAACCCTAGAGGAACCTTTTGGTAGAAGGAGGAATATTGTACGCCCAAATGAGGTAGTCAAACATAAAGGATTGTGGTAGAATAGGAGGGAGAATATTTTTTGAAGAGAGCCAAGACTCTATTGCAGTCAGAGATTTTGTACACATTGTAATAAGGCATTCAGATTAATTTAAATTACAATTTTTCCTCCCTATGAGTTTTCTGAGTATTCATGTGTTCTTTGAATGATTATCTGTGTGTTATTAATGTTGTAGATGTATGTTATATTTCATATGTAGGGATAGATAGAAATTCTCTATCAGTGATTTTGTTGAAACTGTTCTGGGTTCTTTAGGTTGTGCAAGGAGTTCACAACAAAGTATTGGAAACTCTGTAGCTAATGCAAGGAGTGTGCATATCAATATTGAATTGATTTCAGGAAAGAACGTACCAGGAGGGCACACTAGAACCTTTACAAACTCAGAGGAGAGCCTCAAGTTTAATGCATACCTTGGAGGAGGAATCTGTGCAGAGAAGGCATGGGGAGACATAGTTAATAAAAACTCTGTAAGGAAAATCTCTACAAGGTGTGCATGAGCAAGCAGTTTCCAAGTGGGCGCGAAGTTTCCCATTGAAAGGAAGAAAAAGGGTCAATTCCCTTAGAGACTGAGCAATATGGAAGCTCAGGAGGGGTAGTGAAAGTTTGCACGTAGAGTGCAAGTGTGTGCCAGAGTCGAAGACAATTTGCTTTGCCAAAGCCTAGGAGTTTGTGCGTAGAGGTTGCCAGGAGGGCACCAGAAAGTCTTTTGAAAGAAGCAAAAGGGTGAGACCCTTATGAGATTGAGTAAATCAAATAATGCAAAAGAGATAGAGCAAGGAGGGAGCATAAAGAGAACTTGTTTCAAGTTCAAAATATCAGAAGGGATAACATTCCAAAGAGAAAGAAAGATCCAGAGAGATTGAATCACAGGGGAAAGATCAAAGGGAGAAGCCCTTGACACTTAGAAAATTATTCCAAGTCCAGGAAAACAAAGAAGCTCAAGAGGAGGAGCGACAGAAACTGTCAGATCTGTTGTAGGGAGAAATCTCGACCATCAGATTAGAGTCCAGACAGGAGGAGTGCGTACAAGGGGAGAACAGATCTCAGATGTTAGATATGGGCCCGAAGGACCAACATCCATTGGATCCAGAGGTAAGTGCACTGGATTTAACCATTTGGAAGTGCATAGGGTAAGAAACCTCATGAAGTCCAAGTTCACGAAAGGATCGCAGCCATTGATCAAAGGAAAGTGTGGACCGTACATCTGGTCCCAAGAAACTTGCGAGTTTGGATATCGAGGGAAGAGAGGTGAGCAGTCCTCCGACTTCGCAAAATGAGAATTCCTGAGTTCGCGAAGGAGATATCAACCCTTATATAATGGGGATATCTGGATCATTAATCTTAAAAGGGGAAAAGCAGGAGTCGAGAGGAAGAAGGAAGCCAACTTCCAAAGTCGTGAAACGTGAAATCCTGAGTTCACGAAGGAGGTATAAACTATTGGATCACGAGGAGTCTCGAACCGTTTATCTGAGGCAAGTACAGAATCGAGATTTTAGATATCGAAATAAGGGATACAAGCCATCTTTCTATCTCGTGAAACACAAAGTCTTGATTCATGAAGGGAAGAGCAGAACCATTGGGTCGCGGGGATTGTGAACCGTCGCTTTGATGCGAGCACAATTTCAAGAGTCGGAAGAAGGGAGACAAGAAACCTTTCGACCACGCAAATTTGTTACACATTATTTTCATCATCCCTAAGATCGTTAATGATGTAAACCTATCTGTTTCCTTCAGAGGGGTCACAGTCGCCTGAGTTCCTAAAGAGAGAAGGGAGAAGAACTTTTCCTGAGAAAATAAGTTTCATTTTCCTATGTAAAAACCTTATAAAAAAGGATGTTCGCAGGTTTCTATATAGGCAGGGTGCGAGAATGACCCATTCTCACAGGTTTCACTATATCCAGGGTGCGAGGTGTTCGCAGGTTTCTCTATATCTAGGGTGCGAACACTCTAGCACGTGGGAAAAATGAGCGTTTTCTCGAATATTCTAGAAGGAGAAACTTCTATGGTGAGGTGGCATCTGAATGGTTTGGATCTTACTCGCTTTCATGATTTAGTGGGATCATCCTAACCTCCTCACCTTATCCTCTTCAACTTATAAAAGGAGAGGAGTTCTCATGGAGAAAGTTAGCTTGTGGGTTCTTGTTCTTGAGCTTTGTTAGCTTTGGCTTGGTAAGAGTGGCTTTGAGATTTGCTTTGTCAAGATAGATTGTGAGTAGATATCAGATCTATGCTTTCAGAATCCTTAGAGAAAGAAGTGTGTTGGGAATGAAGGACAGTTGGAAGGGACCTTACGACATCAAGGCAATGGTTGTAATATCTCTTTCACATTTAATATGATACAGTAATATGATTATTTCCTATAAAGCTTGTTGTGTTTTATTGTATGATTCCTTGATCACATACATAGGTTTATATTGAGTTTATGCTATCGCTATCACTTTGGTTGGTTTGTGTTGTTTTGATCTTGGCTGCACAAGAGCACTAGAGCGAAGCGGGAGCAACAAAGACTAAAGGAAGTGATCATAAGGTATGTCCATGATTATTGCCTCTTAGTAAATTCAATATTTAAAACTTAAGGAAAGCATCCTATTCTGTCCTGTTTTGTTCTAGATCCAGGTGGATCTAGAGAGATCGGTTTGTGTCCGCACTTACGGATTTATCCTGAAACAAAATTGGCGACTCCACTGGGGATCATATTGTTTCCTAGTTACTCTAGTTTCCCTTGCTTTGATTGCTTGTTTTATGGTCTCTGAGTCTGTGGGAGATCCATCAAGACTCACTGGATTTGAAAGTTCACTCAAAAGTTTTGTCCTTTTTCCAAATTTTGTGTTTACAGACATTCTCGCACTATACCCTTTAGTGGCCTACGAGAATCATCTGAGTTTGCACCCTACTGTGTAATCCAGTGCGAGGTGTTTTCACCCTACCTGTGTCTAGACTGTGAACTTCACTAATGTTCGCACTGCACCCTATAGATAGGCTGCGAACCCTTTTGAAATTTGTGTTTGGAATTAGGATGTCCTATTTTTTGATGCCCAGTTTTGCTTTGATCAGCTGGATTGAACTTTTGGAGCCTATATTGATCTGTTTGCAGTCTGCTTGACATTCTTTGAGTTGCTTACAGCCATCTTTGCTTTGTTTGGTTTTGAAGGATTAGTCTCTTTCTTTGAGTTTCTTTCAATTACAAAGCATGTGTTTTCTTTAGAATTGTTTAGGGAAAGATCAGATTTCTTCTGAATAGTTTGCTTTAAAAGAGAACTTTTAGTTTGGGTTTCTTTGTTTTAAGAAAATTCATTATTGATTTTAGTGAAATTTTTGAAACTAAAAGATTTAATTTCTTTCTTTATATTAGATTGGGGGCATTCTTGCATTTAAAGTAGCAGAATTGCATGATTGATATTGATGAGTTTAATATATTTTGGGACATTGTGCATATGGGAATGATAAATGTTTTCTCCTTCTCGTAGCATAGATTTCATTGAAATGAAACGATTGCATCTTCATATCCTTGCATAATTTTCGAGTCGGTCAAAACACCATATTGTCCACGCCATTTTCCTCTTGAGTAACAACAGCCATAAAATAAAGTGCTTATAAAAATTGACTAGACATTTTTATCTTTTTTGGTAGCAAACCTACATTAGATTAGTTGTAGGGCTTTGGAATAGGTGTGAAAGATAACTTTCTAAAGCTGCAAACAAACATAGTATCTTGTGATAGGGAGAGTTAAATCCACTTACTACATTTTGTCCTGGGAAGCCCTTCTCACACAAGGGTCAAGCACTAGGTCACATTGATGTTGGCAGAGTTACTCACCCTGCTTTGTTGACATCAGTGTAGAGATTGCACGTATTATGGGGATCACTCGGAGGTATACCCACAATGATGAGTGGAAGCCTTTTGAGTTGATTTTGGGCTAGATACCCTACCCTTGCGTGTGGGTCAGACTGTCGACTATCCCCCCAGGCCTTATTTTTGTTGGTGGTAACCTTAGTGGCCTATCTTTCTAGGTTCTTTACATGAGCTGACTGTGGAGGGGCAAGTCTTCATGGTACCTAGAATCGACGTTGGCCAAACTCACTCGGGCTCCTTGTAGGTTATACCCACGATTATGTGTGGGATCTTGCACCAGGGTGTAAGTCCGTTAAGTAGGCCTTCAACGTAACTTTTCCACCCGCTCTATCTCATCCCCTTCTTACTTTGTTCCCGCGACGTTGGATTTCATCACCAACTAGTGCGTTCATTGTGAGAAGGTTTTGTTTGCTTGCTTGCTTCCTAGATTTTTAGCGTGTGCTGTTTGTTTTCCCTAGTGGACTATAGATTGGATTTTTATTTTTCATGGCATCAGTTCCCGAAATGACCAATGAAGGAACCTCTTCTCCAGGGGAACCTTTTGTTTTTCCTTCTTATGGAAACATTGGTCCTCCTCATATCGCTACTTTGAGCCTTCCAGGTCTCACAATTGGATTGTCGGTGTGGTTGTTTTCCACTCAGGTAATCCTGAATGCAGTAAGTGATTCGGTCCTAAGCACTTCCCCCCAAGAGCATCAACCTCATGTTGATCCTTCACCTTATTTACCAATAAGGTCTTCTTCACCTTCTTCGCTTGCAATGTCGCCTTCCATTTCATCTTCTTCGTTGGGTGAAAGTTCTGAAGCTAGTAACTCAGTGAATAAGAAGAAGAAGAAACGAAAGAATAAGAAGAAGAAAAATAAGCAAGGATCTAAATTTCCAATCACTGTCAAACATGTTGGAAAACAACTAGTTACTGTTAATCGTATTGGGAGTGTTGATGATGTCAAGATCACCCAAACAACCCGTAAGCCCAAGTACCCTTGCAGGCTTTGTAAGGGTAACCATCTTCTTAAGGATTGCCCTGGTCTACCCAAGGTTATAGAAGTATGGTATACACATCCTCGCCAACCCATGTCGTTAGCCTCTGAACAACATGCTAATGACTTCCCGTCAACCAGTCATGATACAGTTGGGAAGAAGAAAAGTAGAGTCAAGTTCCCGTGTATGTTATGCAAAGGTAGTCATCTCACTCACCTTTGCCCTTGTATGGACGAAGCCTCGAAATTACTGGAAGACATGACTGTTTCACAGCCTCAACTTCCATCTGCTTACCGTAAGCTTTCTCTCAACCCTCCAATAGTTGATGGAATGATCACTCCGGTCCCTTCACCGGTTAATCCAGTTGATCATGTCATCGATCTGGTCACGTCCTTAGTTGAACCAGTTGACAAAGTGGTTGAGCTGATACCATCCTCGGTCAACCCCGCTCTCCTGTTAGAGAGTGAAACCAAAGCGGTCAATTCGTTTCCACCTGTCGACCCCATTCTCCCCTTGGAGAATGAAACTCAAGTGGTCGATTTGATCTCTCCATCGGTCGATCCTACTCTCCCGCTAGAGAGTAAACCCAATACTGCCCATGTTTTTCTCGTTGATACAGACTCTGTCGTGTTGGGGGGTATTCCTCCTTCTCCCATGGAACCCCCTCTAGGTAATGAGGCCATCCGTTTTGATTGGGATGTACTAACTGGACCTCATCTTCCCTCTTACATTCCTTTCCAGATTACAGTACAAGTTTGTGGTCAAGACGTTACCAAAACGTTGATAGATGAAGGTTCGTCTGTTAGTATTTTGTCCTCTATTGCTTGGAAAGCATTGGGTTGTCCTTCACTTCCGCCGGTTATGCATAATCTGTTAGCTTTTAACAGAAGAACCAGTCAACCTTTAGGGACCCTTCCTCAGTTTCCTGTAACTTTGGGAGGGAAAACTGTCTTTATTGATGTCATGGTAGTCCAAGATTCCTTGGATTTCTCTTTACTCCTTGGGCGAGATTATGTCTATGCCATGAAATCTATTGTGTCTACTCTTTTGTGTGTGATATCTTTCCCTCACGATGGATGAGTTGTGACTGTTGATCAACTTTCATTCATTGACCCCGCCTGGATTGCTTCCCTGAATGGTTCTTGTATGCAGAAAGTATCGCCCCCGCCCCAGGTCAATTATGTGTCATTGTCGCCCATGGATTCAAATTCTGATGACTTAGATATAGTAGTTGACATGGTGATCTCTTCGATAGGTTTGTTAGAGCCTGATCTCTTTACTCCTGTCGCGACCCTCGACATGTTTTCCTTCCAGAGTGTGTTTCTTCCTTCCAGTGAAGAACTATTAGAAGCCATGACCAAGTTTTGTCCCTTGACATGGTGTCATTCCAACGCATTGTCCTCTTGGAATCCATGATCAAGAAGATTTCCGAGGATAGTTTTTGCATCTTTGCGGAAACCTCGTTAAAAAATGAAACAGAGGTTTTGAGGATAGTTTTTGCGTCTCTGAGGCAACCTCGTTAAAAAATGAAACAGAGGTCTTTGAGCATGGTTTTTTTATTTCAAGCTCGTTAAAACATGAAACCACTTCTGAGGATAGTTTTTTTCGTTTCTGTAGCAACCTCATTAAAAAATGAAATAGAGGCTATGAGCATAGTTCTTATTTCTGTGTCAGGCTCGTTAAAAAATGAAATAGTTTTCCTCCTCTCTATTTGAGTCAAGTCCTTCGTCTAGTATTTGAAGCTTCATTTTGTTCTCCTTTGCAGTTGGATGAAATGAAGCTTGGGGGGCATTTGCCTCAGCCTCTGTACTTCATGCTAAAGTTGAGCCGCTAGCTTCTTAAACTGGGGGCTAAGTACCAACCATCATTGTGTTATGCATTGGGAAGTTACAAGCATAGTTTTCTATGGTTCAAGCTTGTGTAAAAATGAAACCACTTACCTCAAGCATAGTTTCCTTTGGTTCAAGCTTGCATAAAAATGAAACCAGGTCCAAGCATAGTTTTGTTTAGTTTTTAAGCTTGTCTAAAATATAAAATCTATCCCAAGCATAGTTTTTCTTTGTTTTAAAGCTTGTGTAAAAATAAAAACAATCCCGAGCTTAGTCTTTGTCCGTTCTCGTGCTCGAAAATACATGAGAATACGATTGAGCATACTTTTATCACTTTTTTGGGCTCAACAAGGTTATACGAAAAAGGAACCCCCCTGGAGTCCTCTTTAAGCTCTTTTCAGACTCTCTAAACATGAAAAGATTGCCGAGCGACCTTGTTCTTTTCACGATCGTTAAAGTATTTGAAGAAAACGTTCGATGAGCTATAGTTTATCACTTTTTCGGTCTCGTCGAACTAATTTACGAAAAAGGAACTGAGAGAGTTCTCTTTTAAGTGTTTTTTCATAACTCTATAATCCTGAAAAACCTTCGAGTTTTCTATCTCTGGACTCGTTAAACAAACATTGACAGACCCACAATGGGACCGAACCACTCCTTATTAGGGTTCGTTAAATATACTCCGAGGGACTCGTCCAAAGGATGAGCTTACAAAACAAGCATATGTGATCCTCTTCAAGCTTGCGTAAAAATAAAGAGGTACTTGCCAGAAATGGTGGGGGAAAAAATTGGGAAAGAATTGTATATAAACCTGTATTCTGTGGAAGAGTCGCTTTTGAACATGACACCCTTTCACTCGCCTTGTGTCTAGGTTGGAAAATCTACTTGTCTCTTGATCATACTCCTATAAGATTACAAATTGGTATGTGATCCTTGTTGTTGAGTCAGTATTTCCAAGAAAGTTGTCGTGTCGTCAATATGTTCAAAAAAGATGTTCAACCCGAAAAGCCTTCTATTGCGTCGGCCATTTCTACAGTCTTAAAACATTCTATTGCGTCGGCCATCCCTGAGTCAGTCCTGAATCACTTGTTACTCTGATCTACATCAAATCTTGTTACTTGTTTCATGTCATTGATGTGGGATACATTAAGGCCCTCCTGTGACGAGTCTTTTCTTGTCGACTTCAACTCATTATCCAGGAATTAGACTTAGAAACTAATTGGTACCTTGGAACTTGCATGCCTCAATGGCAAGTTTCCTTGCTTTCGACAGTGGGTTTTCATAATTGACCCCTGATTGGAAGATTCCGCCGAGTGTTCGACTTCAGATCATTTATTCACATTCTTTGGATTGTACTAGTGTACCTTGGGAGTCATTGACATTAATGGTGATTTCCCTCGCACTTGTTAACGGTATACACTAATGTTCGGTAATCAAGTGGTTTCTACCATGTTCAACTTCAACACATGTATTCACATGGTTAGATTCGTACTATAGAGTGGTGGAGATGAAGACCCTAGATATTTTCTGACAGATCCAGGTTGCGTTGGAGTATATTCAGTGTATTGTTGCATATATCCACATTGTATGTCTGGTGGCTATGTTCAAATTTGAGTCTTTAACACATAGATCCAC
>ML826425.1:0-24951 GCA_009831015.1 Picea engelmannii | reverse complement strand
GTTCCCTACACACACTCGACAAAGTATTTCAGCTATCACTATGTTCTAACTTCATACTTTGGGGGGCTCTCTGTTACACATTATTTTTGTCATCCCTATGATCATTAATGATGTAAACCTATCTGTTGCCTTCAGAGGGGTCACAGTCGCCTGAGTTCCTAAAGAGAGAAGGGAGAAGAACTTTTCCTGAGAAAAGAAGTTGCATTTTCCTATGTAAAAACCTTATAAAAAAGGATGTTCGCAGGTTGCTATATAGGCAGGGTGCGGGAATGACACATTCTCATAGGTTGCACTATAGCCAGGGTGCGAGGTGTTCGCAGGTTTCTCTATAGCTAGGGTGCGAACACTCCAACACGTGGGAAACATTAGCGTTTTCTCGAATCTTCTAGAAGGAGAAACTTCTATGGTGAGGTGGCATCCGAATGGTTTGGATCTTACTCGCTTTCATGATTTAGTGGGATCATCCTAACCTCCTCACCTTATCCTCTTCAAATTATAGAAGGAGAGGAGTTCTCATGGAGAAAGTTAGCTTGTGGGTTCTTGTTCTTGAGCTTTGTTAGCTTTGGCTTGGTTATAGTGGCTTTGAGATTTGCTTTGTCAAGATAGATTGTGAGTAGCTATCAGATCTATGCTTTCAGAATCCTTGGAGCAAGAAGTGTGTTGGGAATGAAGGACAGTTGGAAGGGACCTTATGACATCAAGGCAATGGTTGTAATATCTCTTTCACATTTAATATGATACAGTAATATGATTATTTCCTATAAATCTTGTTGTGTTTTATTGTATGATTCCTTGATCACATACATAGGTTTATATTGAGTTTATGCTATCGCTATCACTTTGGTTGGTTTGTGTTTTTTTGATCTTGGCTGCACAAGAGCACTGGAGCGAAGCGGGAGCAACAAAGACTAAAGGAAGCGATCGTCCATGATTCTTGCCTCTTAGTAAATTCAATATTTAAAACTTAAGGAAAGCGTCCTATTATGTCATGTTTTGTTCTAGATCCAGGTGGATCTAGGGAGATCGGTTTGTGTCCGCACTTATAGATTTATCCTGAAACAGAAGTGAGAAGTCACAAAGCACTTGAGATATTGGTCCCAGGTCATAGTGAGGGTTCACGTTGATGAAGGTTAAGGGAAGGAGATAGCGCTCGCTAGGCTCCAATTTGAGAGTTTGGAAGTCAGGAGAGTCAAGGTAAATCACATGCAAAGACCCGACACGTGAAATTGCAAAGCACCTTTTGGGTTAGGCGAGTGGTCACAGCCATGGTCATGTGAAGGAAGGGTCTTAGCCAGAGAAGAGATAACATCGGTTTCACGTTGAGGTTTGAAAAACGCTTAGGAGAGGGCCTGTGGGTGCCATACGACCTACGCATTTGGAGGAAGGGCATGTGTAAATTGTTTTGGGGTCTAGCAGAGACCCAAAGAGTCAATCTAACTCAGTTTCTTGATTGATCCTAGACCGGAAGGTCAGCAACCTCGAGGGGAGAAGGGCGGGTCTGCATCAAGCGGTATCAGAGCTGATTTTTGCTTGTAGACAACAGGCAAAAGAGGAAAGAAGGTAAAGGAGATATTCAGATACCATCAAGTGGTATCAGAGCTCAGATTGTTTTTTATTTCTTTAGTAGAGAATAGATAAAGGATATAGTCTGATATCAAGTGGTATCAGAGTTGAATTTTGTCTGTATATTTCAGGCAAAGGAGATAGAGGAGAAAGTCATTATTTTGTTTGAAGATAGTACACAAAGGAGAGACGATGAAAGGAGATAGTCTCATACCATCAAGAGGTATCAGAGTTGATTTCATCTGTAGATTTCAGGCAAAGGCGATAGAGAAGGTGATCTGACTACATCAAGTAGTATCCAGAGATGAATGTTTTATGCATATTGTAGGCAAAGGAGAGAAGGAGAATAGAGACAATCTGATGACATTAAATGGTATCAGAAGTTGAAGTTCACTTCTATACAATAGGTGAAGGAAGACAGACTATTGATGCTCTGTAAATATGGTTGCAAGGTGCGCAACAAATGGTAGATAGCCAATAGGCCTAAAGATGAAAAATATGGATACTAAAGGCCATGAGCATGGTCGAAGAAGAGACTTCCAAAAGAAAAGTAAAGCAAAAATTGACAAGGAGCTCATCGAGATAAGAGAAAGAATGGAACATATGACATTGAAGATGCAACAATAGGAAAAGGTATGTTGGAGGTACGAATGGCCTCTGAACAAGAAAGTAAAATGGCTTGTTCAAATTGTTTTGGTTAGAAAGCAATAACAAGAAATGAGAAGATGGATGAGGTGTGTTGAAAACCACTATGACACAGAGGAAGAGTTGGTTTGGATTTGTGAGCCAGAAGTCGGAGAAACCCTCAGTGATGAGGAAGGGAGATCAGTTACAGGTCTAATAAACTGTCAGGAGGGCAGAGATGAATTTTCATATTTCTATGTGGGCAATGATATGAGATCAAGTGAGGGTCTCTTAGACCATATGGAGGACAACATTGGAAATTCATATTTCCAAGTGGACCATGAGATGGGATCAGGAGATCTCATAAACTTCCAGGAGGGAAGAAGTGAACTTTCAATTTTTGAGGTGGGAAATGGAAGGAGATCAATGGATGATCTCATAGACTGCCAGGAGAGTAGTAATGAAAGTTCAAGTTTCCAGGTGGGCAATGCAGAGGTATCATTGGATATCATAGATGGCTAAGGGGGCAAAGGAGGAATCCCAGAGTGCCAGGTGGGCAAGGGAGAAGAGATGAACTCAGCTGAGAGTTCATATCATCAAGGAGTGTTGATGGAAGAATATCATAGGTGTGTTCTGATCATTGGGGGAATTCAAATATTCCTACCAAATAGTCCAACAGAGGCTAATACAAGAGTTTCACATGAGGAGGTATTGGAACAAGAATCTAAGAAGGAGGCCATGAGGCCAAATTATTTTAAAGATAACTGTGTCTATGATGCAGGTGCGGCAGAGGAAAGACAACTAGCAAGGACTGTCAAAGAGGAGGAGAAGGAACATATACTGATGTCTTCCCCAACAGAAAAAGAGGAGAATTCAGACAAATTTCTCATTCAATGGGAGAAGGAGTTGGAGATGTTGGAGGATTGGTTGAACAATCTAGAACCAGAAGATGGTTGCCAACAGATAGTCATGCATATTGTGGGAGAGGAGAATTCAACAAAATTGCTCAAAATTTTCAGCCAGGAAGTTGAAAGGGAGATAACTGTAGCATTGGAGCCTACAATAGAAGAGGAAGCAAACAACATAGATTTTGTTGAGTTTTACGAGGAATTGGAGGCCCTTGAAAGAAGGGTAAATATACAGAGTAGGCATATCCAACAAATCAAATTGGAAATAGTTGGAGGAGCATACCATCTTGAGGAGAAGATGGAAGAAGTTGGAGTTGAACCAACATAAGAGAAGATGACAGAAGCCAATCTGTCAAACGAAGAAATTGAGCAGCAACTCAGTGATGAGACTGCAGAAATGGAGTCTGCAGTAGGGTGGAAAGCTAAGACCACAGGAGATGAAGACATCAATGGAGATCAAGTTGATCTAATCATTAACAAGGAGGAAGTGCAGCAAAGAAGTCTACAAAATGAGGACCAGCCAGTTGAGCAGTTGTACGAGGTGATCGAAGAAATCAAAAGGTTGATGTTGGGTTCAGCACAAGAAAATGTCAATAGGAGGAAGCTGAACTAAGTAAGACCTGCCATAGCAATAGAGAAGAAACAACAACAACAACAAAAGAAGCAACAAGTAAAAATAGCAGATGAACATCTCTAAGAGAAAGTATGGGACCCTGGAGGATCTCAACAACAGAGCAGAGGGAGCCATGAGTAGGAGCTCATGATTTTCTTAGCTGTGGAGTATGTTGCAGGAGCATATTCAACAAGTCCATGTGGAGGGACAACTCAACGCCATAGTGCGCCTTTCTAAAATTTCAGAAACTGAAAGCTGGCACTTATATGTTAATCTGTTTTGGAATGGATGATTGAATCAGAGTGAAACGCTCATAAATTGTATGATGGCGAGAGGTCTAGGAGTTTCACTCCTAATCTTGAATGTAACAAAAATTAGGTAACAGTTGGGGTTTTCTGGTTTTCGGGTAGACGAGTAGTCAAGGAGGGAACCCTAGAGGAACCTTCTAGTAGAAGGAGGAATATTGTTTGCCCAAATGAGGTAGTTGAACATGGAGGATTGTGGTAGAATAGGAGGGACAATAGTTTTTGGAGAGAGATGAGACTCTATTGCAATTAGAAATTTTGTACACATTGTAATCAGACATTCAGATTAATAGAAAATGTAGTTTTTCCTGCCTATGAGTTTTATGAATGTTCATGTGTTCTTTGAATGATTATCTATGTGTTATTGATGTTGTATATGTATGTGAGATTCATATGCAGGGATAGATAGAAATTTTCTATCAGTGAGTTTTTTGAAACCATTCTGGGTTCTTTAGGCTATACAAGGAGTGCACAACAGAGTATTGGAAACTATGTAGCCAACGCAAGGAGTGTGCATCTGAATCTCAAATCGAGTTCAGGAAAGAACGTGTCAGGAGGGGACACCAGAACCTTTACAAACTCAGAGGAGAGCCTCAAGGTTATTGAATACCTTGGAGGAGGAATCATTATAGAGAAGGCATAGGGAGACAGAGTTATTAAACACTTTGTAAGGAAAATATCTGCAACGTGTGCATGAGAAGGTGATTTCCAAGTGGGAACAAAGTTTCCCTTTGAAAGGAAGTAGAAGGGTCAAGTCCCTTAGAGACTAAGAAAGATGGAAGCTTAGGAGGGGTAGTGAAATTTTTCATGCAGAGCACAAGTGTGCGCCGGAGTCGAAGACAAGTTTTGTTGCCAAAGCTCGGGAGGTCGGGTGTAGAGGTTGCTAGCAGGGCACTAGAAAGTCTTTTGAAAGACACATAAGGGTGAGACCCTTATGAGACTGAGTAAATCGAATAACTCAGAAGAGATAGTGAAAGGAGGGAGCATAGAGAGAACTTGTTTCAAGTTCAAAATCTCAGAACAGATAGCATTCCTAGGAGAAATCAAGATCAAGAGTGGTCGACTCGCAGGAGAAAGATCAAAGGGAGAAGCCTTTGACACTTAGAAACTTCTTCCAAGTCTGGGACAATAAATAATCTCAGGAGGAGGAGTGACAACAACCGTTAGATCGGTTGTAGGGAGAAATCTGGGCCATCAGATCAGAGTCCAAACAGCAAGAGTGCGTACAAGGGGAGAATAGATCTCAGTCGTTAGATCTGGGCATGAAGGACCAACATCTGTTGGATACAGAGGTAAGTGCACGGGCTTTAACCCTTTGGAAGTGCATAGGGTAAGAAACTTCATGAATTCCAAGTTCATGAAAGGATCATAGCCATTGATCGAAGGAAAGTGTCGACCGTAGATCTGGTCCCAAAAAAATTGTGAGTTCGGATATTAGGGGAAGAGAGGTGAGCAGTCCTCTGACTTAGTGAAACATGAAGTCCCAAGTTCACGAATGAGATCTCAATAATTGGATCATGGGGATATCTGGACCATTAATATGGAAATCAGAAAATCGAGAGTCGGCAGGAAGAAGAAAGCCAACTTCCAAAGTCGTGAAACGCGAAGTCCCAAGTTTGTGAAGGAGGCCTGAACCATTAGATCATGGGGAGTCTCAGATCGTTGATTTGAGGCAAGAGGAGAGTTAAGGTTTCATATATCGGAAGAAGGGAGATGAGCCATCTTTCGATCTCGGGAAACATGAAGTCGTGATTCGCGAAGGGGAGAGAAGAATCGTTGGATCGCGGGGATTGTGGATCGTCGATCTGATGTGAGTGCAAGTTCAGGAGTCAGAAGAAGGGAGAAAAGAAACCTTCTGACCATGCGAAGTGAGAATTCATGAAGCGCTCGAGAGATTGGCCCCATTTCATAGTGAGAGGTCACATTAATGAAGGTTAAGGGAAGTAGCTAGCACTAGCTAGGCTCCAGTTCGAGAGTTCAAAAGTTGGGAGAGTCGAGGTGAATCACATGCAAAGACCCAACACGTGAAATTGCGAAGAACCTTTTGGGTTACGTGAGTGGTCACAACCGTGATCACATGAAGGAAGGGGCTTAGCCAGAGAATATCTAGCGCCCGTTTGGTGTTGAGGTTTGAACACAGCTCAGGAGAGGGCCCACGGGTGCCATACGACCTGCGCATTTGGAGGAGGGGCCTATGTAAATGGTTTTGGGGTCTAGAAGAGACCCAAAGATTTGATCTGACTCAGTTTCTTGATCGATCCTAGACCGGGAGGTCAGCATCCCTGAGGGGAGAAGGGGGGTTTGCATCACCAACTTAGTCCTAGTAAGGAAGAAGAGTGGAGAAATTTGACTTTGTGTCAACTTTCGCAATTTAAACCGAGCCTCTGATAGACACAATTACCCTCTTCCTCCAATGGAACAAATTCTGCAAAACGTATTTGGTTCTGAAATAATATCTTTATTAGATGGTTTCTCAAGATATAACCATGTCCTTATGTGTCCATCAGATCATCCAATAAACCACTTTCATACCCCATGCGACACTTACGCCTACAGAAAAATGCCTTTCAGATTGATAAATGTCGGTGCCACTTTCCTGAGGGAAATGGACATTTCTTTTTGTGGCCTTATCAATCAGTCAGTTGTGGTCTACCTAGATTATGTCACTTTCTTTGAAAGGAAAAATAAGGACGACCTATCACATCTTAGGGTTGTGTTAGAACAATGTCGCAAGTTCGGTTTTTCACTCAATCCTAAAAAATCAGTCTTTGCAGTAGAACAAGGGAAATTGCTTGGGTTTATAGTCTCTAAAGACAGAATTATAATTGATCCTGAAAGAACCCAAGCCATTGCCAACCTTCCCTCACCTTCTTCCAAAAAGGCCATGTTTTTTAGGTAAAATTATTTTTGTTAAACAATTTGTTACAAGTTTTTTTGAAATGGTTAGACCTCTACACAATCTGATTAAAAAGGAAGTCTTGTACAAATGGGGATCACAAGAGAATAAATATTTTAATTCCAATAGAAAATCTATAATTGAAGCACCTTCCTCGATGAGTCTTGATTTTTCCCAGGATTTTAGATTGTATACTTTTGCATTTGACAGATCTTATGTTGTTTTGCTTACACATAAAATGTTGAAAGCAATGGGATACCTATTTCATTTATGAGCTCTTCTTTTAAAGGATAAGAACTAAATTACCCCGCAGTATATCAACATGCATATGCTTTTTTAAAGAAGTTAAACATTTTAGTTCTTACCTGTTAAAATCTAAGACAAAAATTGTTGTTCCTTACCCTACTGTAAGAAAATTGTTAATGCAAAAAGAGATGGGAGAGAAAAGAGAAAATTGGATGAAATCACTTCAGGAATATGATCTCAAAATAGTACCTGCACAAATTGTTAAAGGTCAAGGCCTTTGTAAATTGGTAGTTGGTTCAGTTGAAAAGTCAGAAAATCAAATAAATACAACAACTGCAAATCAGCATAATGAAACACAAATCAATTGTACACAAACTATGCCCAATTCATGGTATGATAATATCATATTTTATTTGTTGCACAGAACTTCTCCTCATAGCCTTGATCTGGAAAAAAAAAAGAGAAATAAGGCTTAAATATGCATCTTTCCAATTAATTAATGATATATTATTTCGAAATAATTTTGACAGTGTTTTTTTGCGTTGCTTAGAAAAGGAGGAATCTAAAAGGGTGTTGGATGAACTTCATTTTGGTGATGTCGGGGGTCATTTTGGTGGGGATAACACTGCTCAAAAAGTACTAAGGGATGGATAATATTGGCCTACCTTGTTTAAGTATGCTCACACTTTGTCCCACAAATGTATAATCTGTCAAAAGGTTGCAGGACGAGTGAGAAAAACAACTTTCCCTTTGCAACCTGTTACGGTAGACACACCTTTTCAGCAATGGGGCCTAGATATTATAGAACTGGTTGATCCCCCTTACTAATAAAAACACAATTACATTCTCATGGAAACAGACTATTTTACGATATGGTTTGAAGCCTTACCATTAAACGTAGTCAACACAAATCAGGTAGTTTCGTTTCTAAACTCTCATATTATCACTCATTTCAGAATTCCTAAAAGTTTGGTTTTTCACAATGCTTCTTATTTTTCCTCCTTGGATATGAATTTATTCTCTTTAGAAAAAGGGATTAAACTAAAATACTTTTCCATCTATTACCCTCAAGGGAACGGTTTAGCTGAATCAACGAATAAAAATCTGATCAAGATATTAAAGAGAACAGTGTCAGAAAACCACAAAAAATGGCACAATTCATTGTACAAGGAACTTTGGGCTAATAGAGTCACCCCAAAAGTTTCCATTGGTAGTTCTCCTTTCTTCCTCGTTTACGGAAGATAATCCATCCTTCCTCCACATGTCTTGCTTTCGTCCCTGCAATTTTCACAAAAAGTTAAAGAAGAGGAATGTCCTCTTCTATAAAATTACATAAACAATTTATTAAAACTAGAAGAAGTAAGAACACAAGAAAAACAAAAATTGGATCAACATCAGCAATTGTAAAGAGATGGTTCGATACAATTTCATCAACTAAAAGGAATTTTAATGTAGGGGATTTAGTCTTCAAATGGGAGAAAGCGCACGAGAATAAAGGAGAACATACCAAGATCCAAATCCTGTCGCTGGGGATTTTTGTCATTTTTGAAAAATTGGGTCCTAGTTCTTTTTGGTTGGACAACTTAGAGGGGCATCCAGACACTTTTCCAGTGAATGGCCAGTCTCTAAAAAAAGTACTTCATGTGAGAAAATCAGGTTTGCCCCATTGTAAATAATTTTTAGTTTGCGTGTTTTATTTTTATTTTTATTTAGTTTGGTTTTTGTTTCTATAATAATTATTTTTGAATCATCATTCATTATGGAGGGGAATTTGATATTTCATTAGTAGCAGTTTGATAACAGTCCAAATCATCTGCACACTAAATTCTGAACTCAGATTAGTTTCGGTAATTCTTTATCCAGTCACTGTTCCCATTTTTCATTGAGATCTCAGGGAAACACGATTATATTTAAAAACTTCTCACGCCATCCCTGTTTTAATGAGAACAACTCATAATGCTTTCCCATCCTAGAGATGATTTCTTGGCTTAAATCTAAATTTCCAAATTATGATTACAGTTATCAGTTTTCAAAGAACGAAAAAATAATCAATCCTATCATTGCTTGGCTGTGAAATTTTTGGTATCACTCCGCTCTCTTATTATCATGAATTCTTTACAAAAAAATTTAGAGAGTTGGAATCACTGTAATGTATGGGAATTGTGTGTAAACCTGTCGGGATTCTGAATAGGTCTGTTGGCAGCGGGTAAATGCACACATGATACCAAGACAAATTTGTCGGGGTACTGAACAGGCCTGTTGGCAGTGAAGAAATGTCAGGTTTGAAGATCTTCAGGTATTTTTTTTAAATTGATCATATACTTTTATCATAAATGGATGACTCTTAGATGGGATCAAAGTAATAGAGAGGGTTAAATGATGTCCCTGTTGAGGCTATAAATGCATGCTGGCAGCAGTGACGCTGTCAACGGTATCAGAGTCACTTGCATAAATATCATTACCCCTTTGATCGAAACAAGATGTTGGATTACAATTTTTGGCCAGAAATTTATTCAATGATACGACTGTGTTATTTTTCCGAGTTAATGTCAAAATGCTTGATCTGTCTTTTAATTGTTTCTAATAACTATATGAGTTATTTTTTCTCTGATTTAAAGTTCTGATGATCTAGATATAATTGCTTACCCCAGCGTGTCTCCATTGTTGGCAGCCAAATATTCATGTCAATTTTATCATTATAAAATGTCGTCTTAATGGGATAAAATTTTCTATAGCTGCCTCCTCCTTGCAATTTTTTTTTCTCATGTTTTGGTTTTGAAAATATTTGTTTGATTAGCTCTGTGTATAAGTTCATTTATTTTTATCTCGTTTCTCTTGCTCAATTCCATGACTGTAAACATGAAATTAGAACAAGCTTTGGTTTGAGGGCATCATACAGTTTGTGGACTTTCCTTTTATAAATTGGATAACACCTAAGGGAATCTAATATTTTCTTAAACCTTTAAAGATTGTAAACCTATCATATTATGGGTTGATTCCTTATCATAGCACATGGGTTATCCACCTTTGGGTTATGACTTAGGCGTTCTATTCCTTGATAATTTTTTATTTTCACATTACCATATCTATGAGTGCACATCAAACAAAACTTTGGTGTTTTTGTAATTTGAATCCTACCCCTTGGAGTCTTATCATGGTCTCGTCGTTGTGTTATAGGACTGATAGTCATACCTTCAAGCATTACTCCTTCGCCCTGCATAGAACAGGCATGCATTCATTGCTTCAAGTGGTAAGTTTTGTTGTTTGGGTTTGACATTCATTTCACAGAGTGTTTTTTCATTCAGTGCATTCGTCTAGTTTAGTATCGACTCAATGCTCCAAATGGTCTCTATGGTGTCTTTATGAAGACTTAGGTATCGGGTTTCTTCCAAATATGAAGAACTCATCCTATATTTCATGTTTTTTCAAAGACACCCCACCCTTCGCTACTCCTGTTGTCTCTGTGTAACCTTATCAATGGCGACTGTGGTGAGGATTGAGCCCAATGGTTCACAGGCTCTCCTCTCACATGACAATGTCATGTATGACCTTGTAGCTTATGGCTGGGATGGGTTCATAAAATGATTTGAGGGTTTCAACCTCAAATTGTCTCAAGCATTTTCCCATACTTTCAATGGTGCGAGGCCTAAAATTGGGGATTTGCAGTTAGAGGTGACTGAGAGTTCGATTGTAGAGGCTACAGAATTTCCCCAAGAGGGACCTCGTTGGTTTAAAAACGTCAAGTTCGAAGGCGTCCCATGGAACTCATTCATGGCTTCCAAGAAATCATGTTACGGTGAAAAAGGTACACCCATTGTTCTATTTAAACCATGATGGCATGGCTTGTTGTTGATACTTAATCAATTTATTACCTGTGAGGGTAGATAGGGTCTGGTCTTCTTGTATCATGTCCATTTATTGATGGTATTTCTGGGTGTTAATTTGAATATTCCATTTTATCTACTTAGGAGCCTGCAAAAAATGGCCAAGTTCTGCCAGAGACAAAACCTAAATGCCCAGTCTAGTTTGTTCCATCATGGCCTCATATGAATTCTGGTGATTTCACATTTGTCTAAAGCTGGGGATAGTTGACATGATTTCGTGTATAGACATGGGTTTTTCCTACCTAAAAATGTGATAGACTTACCTCTTCATATTAATGAATTTCCTAGTCCCTGTCGATCAAACCCCTCTATGGAAAACCTACATGTCAATCTGCAAGAGAGCCCTATGTCTATAACTGAAACCCTTGTTGCTCTCCAGAATCCATCTAATGTAAATAAACCAAGATGTGATTATATTCCCAAGAAATATTTAGAAGAGGTTTTGGATGATCTAAAGGATAAAATCCTTACTGTCCCTAATTCGGAGCCAATTTAGTTTGATTCAAATGAAATTGATATAAAGAAATAGGGTAGGAAAAAGAAAAAAAGAAGTCCAGACATCAATTTTAAAAATAAAAGACTTGGATGACTTATTTCCCGAACACTAAAAAATCGACAGCATGATCATGTGAAACCAATCCATGTGATTGCGGTCGATGATCAATTTTCTGAGGATGACATCGATGATCGAGATGTTGAGGGTGATATCGATGACCGCATCCCTGGGGACAATATCGATGCTACTACACCACAGTTCTATTTAGTATCGAATATTCCCTCATTCTTAAAGAAACGGGAGGGTTTTTCAGGTATATAACATGATCTGAAACAAATTATGGAATAGGTTAAAATACCCACTGCAGAGTAGACTTAGCCTTTTCCTAGCATAGAATCGGTGCATTGCAAAAATTATTTCGATTGGATTGTAAGGTATTATCGGGATGTCCCCTACCTATAGGCACAATTGAACCAGATAGTCACAGGGAATTTAGCGCTTGAGAGGCATAACAACGACTTGAGAGCCTACGTTCCATCGAATGCACATCAGGCTAAAAAACGTATTAAGCGATATAGGAATGTGATCATCAAAATTTCCACAAAATTCAATACCATTATAAATTCAGACATGTATAATGCCTCTCTATCAAATTTTCGAATTGGTAAATAATTGTTTTGTTTTTACGATTTGATGTTGTTTGAGAAATATCAGTTAGATTAATTTTTTATTTTAATTTTATTTTGAGACTAGCTACAGAATCGAAAGATTTTGTAGCCAATTTGTTTAAAGTATTTGTTGGGATTATTATCTAAATCTTGCTTTTGTTTTATCATTTCAGGTAAACAACAGATTATGGTGCTATGCTTAAGGAAAGGACTTATGGGTTAAGCGTTCAATAGTCTAGTAATTTCCCATTTTGAAAAAAATCAATGTTCATTAATATAAATATTTTTTGATTAAAAGACTCCAAGAGGAGTATCTTTTGTTGCTCTAGTTTAGTGAAAAACCTATTTTAAGAGATTTGCCTCTATCTTGCATGATAGGAGGTAATAGATCAAAAACATGTTTAAATAGCTATGTTGCCTGGTGATAGAGGCATGCTTTTCCTAGACCATAGAATGGACATATATTTTTGAAATTATATGGGAAAGCAGTTTGATTTTTGGCTTTAGACCTGTGTAATCTATGTAGTGTTTTTTTTATTGTATTTTCATGTAATGTTTTGATATGAAATGTTATCTATGTCAAATTATCTTTAGTCTTTTCTCCACATAATATTTTATATCATGATTTTCTTTATGTTGTTCGTTATCTTCTGGTCTAGTGTGTACCTGTGATTGATCATCTATTTTAGTATTTTGAATTTACGTCTGATGATAAATAGTTGATCACACCGTTACCGCAGGTTGAGACTTCTCTCATTCTCAGTTATTGGATATCTCAAGGTTACATGATATATAATTATTTATCTTTCTATCGTCATAAACTCTCTCTAGAATATGAAACACTTCCTTCAATTTCTTCAAGATGTATTATGCTTGTTTCTGTCATAGGTTTTCACTTGACATGGGACAAGAGGAACTCACACTAACGCAGAGAGATGATTTTAGTTTATTAATGTTGGTCAGCTAGAGGTTAGTTAATGTATTATTTATTTAATTTGTTTATATGTGAATGAATAGTGATTGCATTATTTAGATGTTAATTAACTTTTTATATTTTTGTTATATCATTACAATCATATTCATTTGTTCTTTATTAGTTTGATATTTAGAACATTAGAATAAGTTGTTCATAATTAATCTTGTTTTGAAACATTATCTCAAACAACTACTTTCACAAGGTTTTATGCAAACTCTATAAACTGTATATAATCATTATACATTAACACTCTTAGTTGAAAATTTGTAGTTAATGTGTTGATCATTAGAATTGTATCTTTAGTTAGTTCACTTCCTTTAGTTGTTCTTAGGATCCTAGTTGGCTAACGGAGCCATAAAACCTGTGAGGTTAGATCATACCAAACTGCTTAGGTTAAATAGACAACCCGAGTATAGATCTATCCTTCCCATTGATGGTGTGTCATAAACGCCCGTCAACACAACCCAACTTTGGCTGGGGGGAATCATCACATCATCATGGTCATAGACTACTTCACTAAGTGGTCCGAGGCTGTAATATCCCTAGTCTGAACCCAATTGTAAATAAGAATGTACTTAAGCTGGTGAGTTGGTTGATATCATTTTTTCTATGCAACTTTCATGGCATAGTGAGCGCATGTACTGCGCAGTAAAATGATAAAGTGGGCACAGTCCAGGATACCACACGTAGAAACTTAAGTGCACGCGATTTTGAGGCCAGGGAGCCTTTGTGTATATGTTGTGCTTTATAGGCTAGTGAGCTAATTTTGTGATGATTAGGCCAGAGAGCATAGATGCTAAAGGCGATTGTGCCTAGTTTTGTATATGTCTCATCATTAATATAAAATACATCGTTGCGCGTAGACCGACCACAATAAAAGAGTATGGGGGACTAAATTCCACTAGTTAGGGAAAGGGAGGGGCTAAAACTTAAGGAAAAGGGGCTAAGCTAGGGAGATTAAGCCAAAAATGAATATTTAATTAATATTTATTAAAGTATAAAGTATGGGTAATTATTTTATCCTAAGTTCTAAAGTTGGGGGACAAGTGGTCCAAAGTAGCTCCAAACATGATAACTGTCAAGTTGGGGATATGCATACATATTGTTTGGTATTAGTTCATTTTCCATCATGCTTACCAGGATTCCCCCCATCATTCGAGGATACCATGAGCTTACACTCAGGTAGTCAGCTATCCTCCATACATTCATGTCATTGAACCTGTAACTACATCCATAACCACACATGTTTGTGTATTTGGTCATCTTGGGAGTGGGACTGAAGAAGTGGGTGGTCAGGCCCATGGGATATTGAAGAGGTGGGTTGTCAAGACTGTGAGAAATTCCTCTCTGGGTGAGATAATTGCTAGGAATTGATTTCCTGAGGGTGCTAAACTACATCTACAGGGCTTTGAGACTTCCTTTCCAGCCTATTGTTGAAGCCCTGGAAGGGAAGTGGGGCAGCTGAGGGATTGTTGAGAAGATAAGGGGCACACTTCCTAGGGTGGGATAGGCATGTGGGGAATGAGGGATTGTAGGCTGTTAGTTTGAGTTGGCACCTGTGATGGAGTCTTTCCTGTTGTCTATGAGCCATTATCCTGGTTAGGAATCCCTTTAACTGGGTGGAGTTTAATCCCAGCTCAGGGGTGACCCACTGCTGAGAGTGATGAGCAGTGTGGTCTAAGGCTGGAAGGTTCATGGAAGGTCTGGACGTAGTTGTTTAAACACTTACCAAGATAAGTGTCAACTGTGTGATAAAATTACATGCTGCATTGTTATTTACGTGTGTATTTTTATGGGCTTATCTTATGTGTGGTTATAACTATATTTATATTTATGGGTATTTCTTGTATATGTTACATGTATATTTTTACTATTATTTCAGTATGAATCTGTGCATTTACAAAATGTATTTGTCTATTTACATTTTATATATAATGCTTCCACAAGATTTCTGTGTGTATATATATTAATTGCATGCATTTCGAAAAATCCATGTGGCATAGCTCAGTTGGATGTTGGGTAGGTTACAGTATGTTCCGCAGAGAGAATGAAAGTGTTCTATGGTGTATCGTGGCTCGGTGTGGTATGGTCGGGGACGTTACAATATGGTATTAGAGATTCAGTTTTCAACACTGAGCCTGGATGGGCCGTGAAAGTTGAGTTGAAGAGAAATTACACAGAGGATTTATTTCAAACTGGACAAATTTCGATTTGCAAAGTGTCCATGGTAACAAGTAACAACAATTGTGCAAAATTAGGAAAAATTCCCAATTTCTGTTGTTAAATTCATGGGAAAATGTAGAAATTCGTCCATGTGGTGAGATATTAATGATTTAATATCTTTTCTAGTGAATTTAGACTTGGAATTGGTCAAATTTGAAGTCACAATGAAGCCATGACAATTGGAGTGAGTTTTGTAATTAAAATTCTCAATTCGTGACTTGATTTTGGGGAATTTTTTTCCAGAAATGTCAACCCACGACGATTTGTTTCTACAGAGGTTGAATTGGTGTTATCGGGGTGAAATTCAGCAAATTTCATAGTTGCAGAATGTCTATGGTAAAAAAAGTGGGGAAAACGTTAAGCAGAAGCCCTAATTTCTGCAGCGGAATTCACGAGGAATTGATGCGCATAAAAATGAATGAGTGCAGGTGGGCACACTAAAAATGAATGATGTGCAGTAAAATCTTCTGATATGTAAAAATTAGGCACTGGGTGGATAAATATTGGCGTGCGGGCGTGCGTGCTAAAAGTTGGTGCCGCGTGGAAAATATTGGCGTGCTGGTGCACGTGCTAAATTTTGGCACAACGTAGAGAAATGTTGGCGTGCTGGTGTGCGCACTAAATTTTGGCATCGTGCGGAAAAATGTTAGTGTGCAGGTGCACGCACTAAATTTTGGCGTCGCTCTGAAAAATGTTGGTGTGCAGGTGCGCGCGGTGTGCACACACATAATAATGGTGCGCGTAGTGTGCGCATTATTCGTTGAGCGTAGAGAAACTTTGTTGGTGGGCGCCCAATGTGGGTATATGTTGTTTTACGTTGACATTCATTGCAACACTTTAGAAGAGAATATCAGCAAACCATGTGACATAGGAACTACTCGGACTAACCCAAACATAGTGTTGGGTAAAAGGTATTCTCATAAGAAATGGTCTTTTAACCTGAGTTTTGAACATACATTATTAACTAAAAACATAAGGATGACTTTTACCGTGGCACTTTTGTCTGGTTTATGCAGTTCATCGTTCTTGTTAATCTCTCAATCGAATTGAAAGGATAATGTCCTTCCTTGGACTCCCACTCTCAGGCTGCACGTGTTTGTCCCAATCAAGTCCCGGGGTCATCGATAATTAAAAGACACAGACTAATCTCGTACAAAAAAAAGTTCACAACATTAAGCACCATCCAAGACACATAATGATATTGTACAGAATAAAGCACAACATTAGGAGTAGCCTAACTCCGGAGCAATATTCCCTCTCGAGTCTCGTTTTTTAGGCAAATGTTAAGGGGTAGTCTTGGTTTCACATGGATCAAATTTCTATGTATTTTAGAGCCTTACCCCAAGGGTTTTTATCCATTTTAAACCAACCCAGATACTCATAAAATCGATCAGAGTTCTGGATTGACTGGAAATTTAAAATCATTTAAAAGCGAGTCGTGGAAAAACTGTCGGAAAAGTTATCCCACTCCCACAACAATATGCACCATTTAATAATCTTGTTTGTACTGATTCATGTTTACCAATAGTTTTTTAATATTAAAATTATACCAAGCAACATTCATGTTTAAGAGAAGGTGACTACTTCAAAAAACAAGTGAAATGAGCAGAGTAGGTGCTTATTTCTCACTACTTGTAAAATGGGTATGGATACATGGATTGTCTTGGAAAAAATGTTATGGGAAAGATTTCATGGAAAATGCATCTTACTTTATGGGAAAATGAATAGAAAGATTTCATTGGAAATGCATCTTAGTTTATATTGTTCCAATAGTTACAGTGAACACATATCTATAGAAAATACCTATAGAAGATACAAGGAAGGAAACTATTTTAATGATTTGGAGTGGAAACATCTGAGAGATGCTTCTAGTGTTAGCTCATGTAATTCTAAATAAATGGAGGCATCTCGCTACAAAATGAGAAAGATGTACAATCATTAAGGATTTTCTTGTGAATAAATGCAAGGGAGACAAAATGATGAACTATGAGAAGAAAATGATGAAAATCTATATTTTCCACTGTTGGGATTTGGTGACAATGAATTCCTCCAATGATGGATTTGGATCCTATTATTCTGCGTTTGTTGCAACTAAATAGACCAAGTTAGAATATGGATAGGGATTGCATTGAATACTCAGTTTCTTGTGTGAATGTATAAATTCATGTAAGTCCGTAGAGGGAAAAGAGAGACAGAGTGAGAACTTTCTAGTCTGTTGTAATCTCCATAATCTAAATAATAAGACAATTGATACCTATGCTTGGTGGAAGTAGCCCAACGTTTGGGTGAACCACGTGAAATCCATTTGTTTCTTATCTGTGTGATTGTTAATTATCATATGTGAATTGTGTTTTCTGCATTTGCAATTCTAACAATTGGTATTAGAGATGTGTTGGAGATCTGTGGTGCAAGAAAGTGAATTGAGTAGGTGTTGCAGGAGGAAATTGAGTAGAAAGTCATCGACGCTCCCTAGGTAGTGTTAGAGGTGTGTCGATGCTCTCATGCTTATGAAATTTTAATTTCAGTAAAATCCGTGCACCCTATGTATGCATCACAGAGCTCCGATGCTCACCCATCCATAGTCAAGGAGCGCTAGGACTCCCACATCCACACTCAAGGAGCACTGCTAGCTCAAACTAGCGCTCCCTTTAAATGGTCTAAGGAGCATCAAACTCCTTTTAAAAACATTCGTATGATTTTTTCTCCTTGAAAAAGTTAAGGTATTTGGGTCTTTTTCAAAAATTGAATTTGTTTTTTATAAAAGCGTGAACATTGAAAGTCACATGGGTGGATGAAGTAAAAATGTTTTTTAATTGAGTAAATGTTTATTATATTTAGAATTCAATATAATATCTAAAAGGTGGAGGTTTTAAAAAGGTGTTTTTATTTTTATTTTTTATTTTAAATAAAAGGAGAGGTTAGTAAAATGTTCTTTTATTAAACCTTGTGGTGTTTATACCATTTTTTTCTCCACGATATCTTTTAAAGGGCCTTGGTTATTATAAGCAGTGATTTTGGTATTAGGAGATTTTGTCCTAATGGCTAATATGCAAAGCTCGAAGTTTGAAGTTGAAAAGTTCAGTGGTAAAAGAAACTTTGAGTTCTGGAAGCTCAAGATGCGGGATTTACTGCTGCAACAAGGGTTGAAAAAAGCATTGGCAAGAAATTTAAAGAAGCCAACAGCCATGATGAATGGGGAATGGGAAGATCTGGATGCAAAATCTCTTAGTACAATTCGTTTATGTCTGGCAGATGATTTTCTATTTAATATCGTAGGAGAGGATATAACATCAGGCTTATGGGGCAAGTTGGAAAGTCTATATATGACAAATTCCTTGATGAGCAGGATCTACTTGAAGAGACAGTTGTACAGTTTGCGGATGAACGAAGGTACAAATATTGTTGACCATTTAAATACCTTTAATGCCCTTATAATTCAATTAACTAGTATGGAAGTTAAATTCGAAGATGAAGATAAGGCTATTACACTATTGTGTTCGTTGCTTGAGTCTTGGGATAATCTAGTCACCTCTATTAGCTTTAGCTCAACAAAAGTTTTAGATTATGACTCTGTTGTGGGAGCTTTGTTGGTTGAGGATATGAGGAGAAAATCTAGTCAAGAAACCTCAACTTCAGAGGCGATGTTGGTCAGAGGTCGAACTAAAGAGCAGAATGAGAGAAGTTTTTCTCGATATAAGTCAAGACACAGAAAGGGTAAAGAAAAATGTTGGTACTGTGGAAAAACAGGACATCTCAAGAAAGATTGTTGGAAAAGAAAGGAATCTGAGGAAAACTCTACGAAGGAAGCAAATTTGGTTCTAACAATTCAGGTATGACTCATTAAGTTTTATCCATTTCTAGTAATTTACAATATCAATAAGAATGACAGCTAGATTCAGGTGCCTCCCACCACATGTTCTCACATAGAAATTGGTTCATTTCTTACCAATCTTTTGATGAGGGTGTAGTGTTTATGGGAAATGGTATTCCCTGTAAACCTGTTGGGGTTGGCAGTATTAGAATCAGGATGTTTGATGGTATTGCTAGGGAATTAACAGATGTTAGATATGTACCTGAGCTTAAATCAATTTTGATTTCATTGGGGGTGTTGGATTCTTGTGGATATAAGTATATAGGTCAAGGTGGAGCACTCACATTGTCAAAAGGTAGTTTAGTAGTGATGAAGGTAACGAAGGTTGATAATCTTTATAAGACGAAAGAGAGTACTGAAGTGGCATCTGAAGTGACAGATGTATCTTTTTGTTTATGGCAGAAGCATCAAGGTCATAAGAGCAAGAAATAATTGCAGGTAAATCATTTATAGACTTAAAATCTTTGTTTCTAAATTCCTGCTTGTTTTATATCTTTACAAGTTATGATGGTGGAATAAAGGGATGTTGTGTGTGGGATCCTACTTCTCACGAGGTCATCATTGACAGAGATATAGTATGTATGGAACAACCAAAACAATTGATTCAAGATCGCAACGGTAAATTTATTTGCATGTTAGATAATTCATTGTATGGCCTATTGGTACCCATGCAAATATACAAGAGGTTTGAATCCTTCATAATGAGTCATAATTTTTCAAAAGGTAGGAATGACTATACAGTTTATAGTACATTCACAATCCTGATGTTATTTGTTGATGGTATGCTCGATGCAAGTTGAAGCATGGATAAAATCATGACTCAGGTGGCAAGACAATTCAGATGAGGGATCAAGGAGAATAAAAACAAATTATAGGCATGTAAGTACATAGAGATGGTAATGGTAAGTTGTGGTTGGAGTTCAGTATGAACATTGTAAAACTAATTTTTATCCCTCTTTATTTCCATTATAAGTTTTCTTCAAGTATAGGTCATGTCTATAAAGAAGAAAAGGTTATGTCTCTTGTAAGTTCAGTAGGAGGTTTGTTACATGTGATGAAATGGTTAAGACCAAATGTTTCACATGCTAATTATGTTGTCGGATACATGACAGATTCAGGTGTTGCACGGATAGGTGCTTCAACGTTTGAGAAGCACAAATGTCACCTATAATGGTTACACTGAGACGGTCTGTGATAATTTTAATGTATATTTTGCAGGTCTTTTGGATAGAAGGAGATCTATCACTAAATATGTCTCACACCACAGTTGTGGAAGACATGTTGGAGGTGGAGTGACCCCTCAGGAAATCCAAACTCGTGCAAGGCACACAAGAAATATCATGACACATGTTTTATTAGAGAAGTTGCAGTGGTGTTTGGAGTCTCTTGGGCTTGCAAAAAATGTGATGAGAAAAAGGAAGGAGCAAGGTATGAGGTTAATTGTTGTCAAGGTGGAGATTGTTGGGATTTGGTGACAACGAATTCCTCCAATGATGGATTTGGATCCTATTATTCTGCATTGATTGCAACTAAATAGACCAAGTTAGAATATGGATAGGGATTGCATTTAATAATTAGTTTCTTGTGTGAATGTATAAATTTATGTAATCTTGTAGAGGCAAAAGAGAGACCGAGTGAGAACTTTCTAGTCTGATGTAATCTCCATGATCTGAATAATAAGACAATTTATACCTATGCTTGGTGGGTGTAGCCCAACGTTTGGGTGAACCACGTGAAATCCATGTGTTTCTTATCTGTGTGATTGTTAATTATCATATGTGAATTTTGTTTTCTACATTTGCAATTCTAACATCCACAACCCTTAGTAATTAAAAGATGATATATTCTTGTTCAAATCCATTGATTGCATTGTCCCCACTTATACATTTATAAATTGAGAATTAATTTATAAAGTTACAAGAATTAAAATTAAGGGAAAGTTATGAATATACTACATAGTTTATTTCGAAAGCTCGTGCATCTTTAAAATAACTCCTAAAATTTGGCATTTTAACTATACTTTACCTTCAAAAAAATATCCATGAATTATATTTTTTTAAATACAACCCATGGAATTTCTCTTGTCCCCTTGAAAATAAGCGAATTTTTGGCTATTTATACCTAAAAATATAGATCTTCACAACCACCAACCACAAATGCAAATGATTTCTTTTACCAGACACAATGTGGAATGGGTTCCAAAACCCAATTTTGAAGGTGGAAAGTGCAATATCATTCATGAAGGGACACACCTAGAGAAAAATAACATTGGTGTTTCAATACTTTATGTAGATCTCAATGGCCATCAACTACGAATGAAAAATCAATTTATTCACTAATCATAAGACTAGAAGTTGTTCCAATAGCCGATTTTGAAAGTGGAAGGTTGTGGGTCATTATTGTGAATGTATGGATTATTAGTTTTGAATTATATTTATGGTACAAGTATAGTATTGTATTATTCTCTAAATGATCAATTATGTTCCTCAAAGTGATTCACATTATAATTCATATAGTAGTAAATAAACAAAATAAGTCTAGATTGAAGGAAAAAGGGAATATATTGTTGATGAAAGATATTCTTGATTATTGGATGATAATCTAATCATTGCAATCCTATCCTTGTAGATATGTAGATCAATATAACTTTTTTTTAACCTAGATGAAAAAATAGATTTTAGAATACAATGCTATTGTTCAAGAAATTAGTATAATAATTTTGATATCCTCATGTACTCTACCTCCATGTTATGTTACATCCATATCTATTATATGTATACTCTATCTTCATTTCGGATTTATACATGGGTAAGCATCCTACTACCACATCATCAACCTTAAAAAACCAACTAATATTTGTTTAATATTAAAAGTATATCCACCAAGATTCATGTTTAAGAGAAGGTGACTACTTCAACAAACAAGTGAAATGATCAAAGTAGGTTCTTATTTCCCACTTCTTGTAAAGTGGGTACATACCATGGATATAAAGATTATTTTGCAAAGAATGTCATGAGAATTTTTTTTATGGAAATGCATCTTAGTTTATATTGTTAATATATATATATATATATATATATATATATATATATATATATATATATATATATATATATATAAAAGATACAAAGAAGAAAATTATAAAATGATTTAGAGTGAAAACATTTCAAAGATGCTTTTAATGTTAGTTCATGTAATTCTAAATAAATGGAGACATCCCACTATAAAATGCTAAAAATACACAATTATCAAAGATCTACTTACATATAAAGCTTACATATAAATGCAAAAGAAACAAAATGATGAACTATGAGAAGAAGATGAAAATCTATATTCTTCACAATCCTAAATAATTGAAAACATGCTGTTTTCTTATTCAAATCCATTAATTACATGGTGCCCACTTATAAATTACTCATTCTCCACTTATAAATTCCTCATTCTCCTTTCAGCACCCAATTTCTAGAGTTTGCTTCTCCCACAAACAATCAAGAAGTAGGGCAGATGTAATACAAATTAGATAATGTAATATAATCACAACTATCATTTCATTCAATTCATATGATCGATGATAAGGAAAAGCCATTTCTATCGAATTTCAAAGCCCAATTTCTAGAGTTTGCTTCTCCCACAAACAATCAAGAAGTAGGGCAGATGTAATACAAATTAGATAATGTAATATAATCACAACTATCATTTCATTCAATTCATATGATCGATGATAAGGAAAAGCCATTTCCATCGAATTTCAAAGTTTATGATTTCAATGCTCGCTGTCTTATGAAATCTTTAAAAAGCAAAATTAAACGACTAGATCAAATGAAGGTCTCAGTCCCAATAACGCGTGAGATTAAGGATTTCATATCAAATCTTAAAATATAAAATAAAATACCATGTCAGATAAAGATCCAGGTCCTTATGAAGCATGACCTTAACTCGATTACAGATTTAGACATCAATACTAATAATATTACCTATTCTAAAATATTCTATATAAGTGGACAGTATTTGTAAGCCCGAGCACACTGTCAATCAGCCATAAGTTCTGCCCAGCCCCAAGTGAGTGCAGACTTCTGTAGAACATTTACAATCTGCAGACACTAACCATTGAAATCAAACATGAGCGATTGATCATAACAAAGTAACAATCCAATCATTAAACCTTACCTCGAGGTTCACTTGTTCGTTGGTAGTCGATGAGAATTTGTTCATCTCTGGCCCTCCACAGAAAATGGACGGTATCGTCAGCCTTGAGTGCTCTACTTTTAACAAACTTGTTCCATCCTTTCTGAATCACATAATATATCGCCTGGTCTTTCAACTTCAGTTTCATTGATAATTCTGCTCCGTCGCCGATGTCTAATACGGTGAGTTCAATACCTCTTTCAATATTTTCAGGAGAATACGTACCCTTTTCAATATGTTCACGAGAACCCCGCAGAACTTCAACAAAACGATCAAAACCCTCGTTTCGAACAATCATTTTACTCTGTTGTCTATTTACGTCACTTATTCCGAGCTTCTTTTGAAACAAACAATGGATGCCGTCCATGCTGATTTCGTTCACGTGGTCACGGACGCCCTGGGGTTGGAGGAGGAGGAGGTTAGAAGCATGGGTAGATTTTCTCTCGACTGTAATACCTATTTATATACGTCAAACCAAGTGTCTAGTAATTCGGGGCTCCTAGGCTTTGCTTCACAGGGGCTGAGATGATGAAAGATGAGGCAACTATAAACCAACTATAAAAAGAAAGGGAGGTATACTTACCTGGCTTGGCGTGAAAATGGACTCCCTCAATGGCAGGCTTCACACTTTCTATTCTCAATCCCAGAACAAGAGATAGACAGAATTCGATAGGGTATACATTTAAGAACAATGAGCCCTATTTATATATTTATAGCTTAAAAGGGTTGAGGTTGATCTGACAGTTTGAAAAGCTTTAGGTTGCTGTCAAATTCACGTCCTAATCTCACAGTTTGGAAGGTTGTGAAAAAATTGACTTTTCATGATCTTATTACCAATAACTGCGGTGCTAAGATTTACGAGGAGCGAATTGTTTCATGATGCAATTGATTCACCAAATCACTTTTGTACCATCACTGGTTTAGAAGAAAGGTTATAAATAGAATTCATAAGCACTTAGTTGGATGGCATTTCGAAGTCGAAGAAAGGTTATAAATAAAATTCATAAGCACTTAGTTGGATGGCATTTCGAAGTCGCATCTAGTTATAAATAATATTAGATTGATTTTTTTCTTTTTTCAAACATGTGGAATCTCTCTTATTGGTTCATGTTCTTGCAATTGACTAGCAATTGAAATTATATTTGTAAAGTGCATCCATGTTGTGACATGATGGGTGATGTTTTAAAACGTAATTTACATGGACATATAGTTTTTTTCCAATCCATCCGTGTTAAGGCAATCTACGTGCTCTCTCACTAACAACAAATTATAATTACGCCGATAGGCGTCCCCCTATGGGAATCTGTGGATTAATCAAGCTTTTAATCATAAATTTCAATCTTAGGGTTTAAAATTGAAGATGCTGGCATATTCTTCGTCGTCCTCCCAAATCAATGAATGAGATTTACTCTTGATAACTTCCTTGTATTTTTGAATGCGTCCGTTAACGTGTTTACTTTTTAACATTTACCTAATCATATTAAAAAATTACT
>ML826424.1:117973-132332 GCA_009831015.1 Picea engelmannii | reverse complement strand
AGTGTAAGGGGGAGCGCCAGCGCTCCCAGAAGAGGTATAGGGGAGCGCTCTCCTCCAAAAGCTAGTTTTTTGAGTGTTTTCAGATGGCAAAAGGTTTGCAAGCCTGCTGACTCATTTCTCCTCTTCCAAATCAAATGTGTGAGGTTTTTCAAGTGTCCTTCTCATGTCGTTATAGGCACGACATAGGCATCATGGCAGTATGCTTCCCTGACACTTGAGACACTTGTGAGCAACATGCAACACTTGCGACCTTGTGAGCAAAATGCGACACTTGCGACCTTTATAATGACGACACTTGCGACACTATCAAGGTGAGTATTTTTTATGTGTAACAATTATGTTTTGTTTATCCCTTGTCTAATCGAGTGATGATAACCCTAGATCGTACCCATACAATTCAATCGATAAAAAAAAAACCGGGCATCATCCTTTTGATGCATTGAACTGATTAACTACCTATTTGAATTTGTTTTAAATCTTCCCACAGTCACCCAAAGATTTCATATGTTGAGTCTTTATTTTGTGTTTCCCAGTTTTATCCTGCCATTCAATATTATTTGAGTCAATCTCTCACCTTACATATCATAGATCCTTTATCATCGACCCATTTTAAAGCATTTTTACCAATCCTAGTCATGAATATTGCAACGGGAGGCGCTCTTCTGAGGAAGGAGTTGCAGGATGCCACTTACCTTGAGGCACACCCTGAGGTCTGTGAATTTTTCAAAAGTGTTGGATGCTAAAGGTTTTGCCAGAAACTCCAGGGGTACCATCAGGGTGTCACAAAGGAATTTGCCAAGAATTTTGATGGATTTAAAGTTCAACTCGGGCCTGTTTTGATGCAAATAGATGAATCCAATATAGCAGTAGCTACAAAGATGCATGGTGAAGGTGAAAATTGGTTTGATAGAACCTCAGTCAAGGAAATTTATTTTTGACCATTTCTCAAAAAAAAGCATCAAAATATGAAATGGAAAAAGGAAATTCCCATAAGCTACTTGGAGGAGAAATGGAAAATATTGTTAAAAATTATTCAGGTTTACATCACTTGTGAGGGGAGATATGGGAGGACCATCATTTACCATTTCATATTTCTCCTTCAATTGACAGGTAAGAAACCTATGAATATGCCATTTTATATTCTTAAGAGTCTTACCAAGATGGCTTCCAAAGTTGATGCCAAACCTCAGAAGGCTAGCAACAGTTTATTTCATCATGGCATGATCAAACTAATAGTCTTAGAGGAGCTTAGCAGAAGGAATAATACTTGGGATTATATTTTGTTTTCGGGAGAGTTTGGACAAGAAATTCAACCACAGAAAAGAGGAACTTCCTCATAGCAACTAACTTCTCCAAAAACCGGTAAAAGAAAGAGGAGAGCATTGTCACTTGTAGAGACTGCAACACAAGCCTCCCCATCAAAATCAAAGAAAATAAAAAGGAATATAGAATTTGGGAGAAATGCAGAGGATCAAGGAAAGGCTACAATTAGAAATATTCTAGATATGACATATTCAGATTCAGATTCAAAGCCATTAGTTGGAGAAATGGAAACTCCAAAAAATGGAATACCTGAAACATCATCAAAGAAAAAGCTTAGTAAAAAACCTGCGGTTCAGAAACTGAAAGAAGAACTGGCATAGTTAAAGATATTAGAAAGACATCTCAAAACAAAGAATGAGACTCTTAGAAAGTCATCTCTCAAATTTGGTTCTGCATTAGATAAGTTGGACATTAAATATGAGACTATCAAGCACAAGAATAGGAAGCTATCCAAACAAAATAGTAGATTGTAGAACATGAATAAAGTTTTGAGGTTTAAGCTTGCTCACAAAAAACTAAAACCTAAATCTCACGTCATTCTTGATGCTCTAGTTGAAGCTGCCCTTGATTTGGAATAAGGTGATTATAATAGATGAAGTAGGGTTAATTATCGAACTCAACCATTTTTTACCAGTTCGAGAGAATTTACAGGTTTCTCTAGCTAAAATCAGTTGCAAGGTCCATAATTAGCTACCAAAATCATTCCTAGAAAACCGGTAGCTAAACATACCCTGTTTCAACCTCGTTAACTACCTAAAGTTCTGTTATGAACAAAAAACACAGAAATCTCCTCAGATCAAGGAAAATGGATTCCTCAATTTTCTCAAAGGCTTCCAGAATGATTTTCCAGTTATAACACATCCTCAATATGTTGGTGTCAGGTTAATGTCAGATTAGTTATGGTTTATTAAAGGAAGTCAAAGCATAATCTATTTCTTTGGATTTTGTTGCAATTTCCCTAGTTTTAGGATAGTCGTCAACAGACAATTATTTCGATTTTTACCCTTTCAGTGGTAAAAATCAAATATATTGTTATAGAATCAAGATGTATCGTATGATTTGGAAATGATATCAGATCTCTATTTTTTAGATATCATTAGTTAGGTATTGTCCAGAAATATCTAGAAACAATTAAAGAAGGGATTTGATCCCCTACTCTGTAGGATCTGAATGTAATGGGATATTATAAAATATAGAATGAAATATGGCATGAGGGTTGGACCTGAATGGGAAAACAGTATTGAAATATTACCATCCATTGTAAATATTTTTAGGAGGTTTTAAGTGATTTTTTTTTATGAATACAAAAAAATTATGTTTCAAGATTCTTGTGCCATAGTTATGTGGTGAAGTGTCTCTTGATGTAATATGTTTTTCTTTGGTTTCACATTCTGTTTCTTTCTTTTATTGTTTATAAGAAGATTAAATTATGGATTTGTTTCAAACACCATGTTCTGGCTTAAAACAATATTCATGTTTTCTTCTGAAGTTTGAATTTAGAATTTGGCTAGCAATTCTCTACATTTGAAGTGAACCCTAATCTATTTCTCTTTCTCCATATCACAAATTACAAGGATTCACTAACATGACTACCTTGTCCTGTTACATATGAGCTTCGTTATTCCTTCATTTGATCACCTTAAACCTTTTTGACTCCATTTTGCCCAATCGACCTCTTTTGTTGTCCCAACCCAAAAATTTTAAAAACCAAACCCAAATCTATCAAGGAAAGGCCACAATTTAGAGTTGAAAGCACACATAGAAAGGGAAAATAAAAAACCCAAGCGATTCGGTAATATAATCATCAAAAATACTACCAACTTGAAAGCCATCATAAATTTGGCACTGTTCGATCCTTCATTTGCTAATTTCTAATGGTAAAAAAGGATTTTGTTTGATTTTATTTCATTCTGTTATAAAAAATCAAAATAGGAAAATTTAATTTTGATTTCCTTTGTTTATAATAAGACTAGCTACAGAATCTATGATTCTGTAGCCAATCTATTTCTGAATATTAGTTAGCATTATTTTCTGAATATCAAATTTATTTTTTTATCTACAGGAAATTGATGATTATGATGTTGATTACATGGAGAAAACATCTGGGATCATACACTCTATTATTCAGTAGTTTCTTTCTTTTATGTTGATAAAACTTTGTTATTATTTTGACAAACCAACTCATATAGGAGTGGTTTCTAGTTTCACTATTTTTGTAGTACTATCTATTTTTGGGGGATTGTACTCTATCTTGCATGATAAGAGTATGTGAATCCTAAGCTAGTTTAAATATTGGTCACTCTTAGTAGTGAAGACATCTTTTGTTGGGATACATTATGGACATATGATTTTTGAGAACCATTATGGAGAGGTTGTTCATCATTTGGCTTTAGACCTGTGTGACGCTTACCCCATTATGTTTTTGCTTCCATCCTATGAAATATCGCAACGCTTGAGGCAACTTTAGTTTGGTTATCCTATGGTATTTCATATTATTAAGAAATTTAATTATGTCTGTAATTTGTTGTTCCATATTACATCTATGATCAATCCGCCATTTAAATATTGTTGATTTATGTTGGATATTGGATGATGGATTATATGAATGCTTTGTATTGAGTTTCCTCTATTGTAAGTGTTCATTATCATAAGATCACCAAATCTGTACATTTATAATTATGTCATTATATACTCGCTCCAATGCATCTTTGAGTTTATTCTGGGAGCATTAGCACTATTCTTTTGCAGGTTTTCCTCGTAGGATGGACAGTTAGGAGCTCGAATTACGCAGGAAGATAAATTCATCTTAGTCGATTAGTTACATGTTAGTTTACTTGTTATTTAGTTAAAATTGTTTTGGAATAAGAATAGTATGAGTTGGCTTTGAATGTTTATGCATTCTTATTTCAATTATGTTTGATTAGCATCCATTTAATTTTAGACTTTTAAATATTCAACAAAAAATAGGAAAATGTATGTGCTTTCTTTATCTCTTTTGTAAACACTTTAAAAAAAAACATTTGTTTCACAGGATGTCAAGTAAATCTTATAAGTTTTATATCCATTGTTTATAATCATATGCACATATTCATCTTTCTATTTTGACATGTGTAATTATTAAATTTATATCTTTAGTATCGTAGCCTTTAGATTAGTTTCCTCTCTTTTGTTATTTTTAGTACTTTAGTTGGCCAACGGAGCCATTAAACCCATCGGTTCATTTCATTCCAAGTGTCTTGGGTTATTTAGACAACCCCAGTCTAGATTTGACCTTCCATTTGGCGGTGTGTCACTTATGCCCGTCAACAAATGGCGCTAGAAGGAGGGTCGAGGTAATATTAATGATTAAATGTTTTACCCCTTAGTCTATCATAATTCCAGATTTATAAAGTCCTCTTCTGTGTCATATTGAAATGCACTAGAAGGTAGGCCAGACTGACAAGTTTTCCTTGTGGGAGTCTTTATTTCAAATGTATTTATTTCCCCATGGCTACCCAAATCACTGTGTTGGAACATGCTTTCCACTTCTCAATACCTGGTATTCCCAATGAGACAATCTCTCGCTTGTTTAAACTCACCTTTGATGGTGGGGATGATGTATCTGCTAAATACCATATTAACAAGTTTTGGTGTAAATGCATCAAGCATGATATTTATGATTTAAAGGTTTTATGCAGATTGTTTTCTTTTACTTTTAGGAGTCGGATTAAACATTGGTTTGAGTCTTTTCTAGCATATCACATTTTTTATTGCCTTCAATTTGAAGAGGAATTTTTAGATGCTTTTGAAATCTATGATTACAATGAATTATGTGAAGAATTTCAGACTTTGCTAATCAATGACAATTCATCTCCAGAAGGCTTTTCGAGAAGAACCCATCATGTTCTCTATAAATTTAATTTTGATGACATGTCATTTGTACTAAATCTCCTCTATGATGCTTGCATCCCTTTCATCTAGTCATATTCAATAGCGAATGATGAACCAGTTACAAATCCTATCACTCAATTACGAGAAGAATTTAGTTCGCAGGATGAGAAGAATCCATCTGAAAATTTTGAACAAGCAAGGGAGGTAGAATCTATTGAAAAGGTTCTTACTGACAATCAAATTGTTTTTTCCTTCAAATCATTGTATTTTCTGTCCTTGACCATCGTGGAAGAAGACTCGATGTTGGTTCAAGGTGAATGTCCTCATTCTTCTAACTCTTGCTCTAATCAATACTTAAATTCAGTTATTGAAGAACACTTAGGTGACAAAAATCATCTTAATCATTCTAACATTTCTATGAAATTGATTAGAGATGTAAATCTGCAATTTGCAGAAGAAACCTTAAACCTTCATCCACAAATCATACCTTATCCACATAAAATATTAGATGTTTGTCATGAAAGTTTTGAATTATCTATCATACAGGAGGCGAATTTAGATGATCATATTATGTTGAAGGATTTATCTCCAAAATAGAATGAAAGTTTTAAGGAAAGTGATGAAGAATGTCTTGAGAATACCATTGCTAAATATCATAGCTCAAGAGATTCTCTTCATGTGCTCATTTATGCTACCTTTTACTCTTTATATACTRATCTCTTTTTAKATTCTGGTGGACATGATACTTTACCCATGGTATCTTACTCTTTTCCATCACAATCATACTCTTTTCGAAATGCCAAAAWTTGGTGAAATTAATTCCAAACATAACATTTATGAAGTCGGATTGGATGCTCTTTCACTTTCATCACTCACATGGAAAAAGGACATGTTGCAAGATGATTTTACACGTTTTATTTTTGAAAAAGACAATGCACTCATTCTTATTGAGATCAAATATTCTACATTGCATATTCGTTCTTTGATTAGTTCGAATTTTAATGTTTATGCTTCACATTTTGAAACAATCAATCTCATCAAAGGAAGAATTCAAATCAATGATATAATTGATGTCACAGATCCTCTTATGATGTTTTCCCCATTGATATATCTATTTCGTCAAAGTCGTAGTTTGCATCCTAAATTTTATGACAGGATCTTAGATTGGCTTGAAGATTCGTATCTAAAAAATCTTCATAATAATGATAAAGTTGTGCTTCCTTTATTTTTACCTAAATATCTAGAAAGTAAGCATGACATGATTCTTTTAGATACTCCATGTGAATAAATTGATGAACACTTGGAAAATTGTCAGGAGGATGGGACACTTTGGCCTTGGTTGATGGTTATGTCAGGTCCTCGTAATATTGCCAAGTTTTCCAAACTTACTTACACTCTTCCATTCCATTATGACCCATATCATGAAAAGATTGTAGAATGATTGGAGGATTCATACATCAAGAAGTTTCAAAAGAATGGTAAGGTTGTGCTTGTTTTGTTTTTAAATGAATATATAGGAGGTAAGCATGACATATTTCGTTTGTATCTGCAAATACTACATTCTTTTATTTTGATTTTTGACTTTCTATGCCTTGCATGATTGAAAATGCTCTTGTGGCTGCACTGGAAATACGATTTTACTTAGCATTTTGATCTATTTATTAGTTAGAGTAGGTTTCCTTTAGTTTTATTTCTCACTGTGTCTCTTTGTAATAATGCAGTTATGAACACAAGTGGGTGCACCAAGAGAACCATAATATGACTATTGTCAGGGAAGTCCACTTTGACCCTTTTCTCTCATCTTTTCGTTGAACATTTCTTTTCAAAAACGCAGTATCATCATGAAAATTTTAAATGAAAAGTAAAGAGATAAGTAAATTTGAATTGTCAATTCAACCCTAACCCAAGGTTCCACAAGTAGGAATTCTCTCTTATAAATAAGGATTTTTCTTTTTTTTTCTTTTAGTCTCTCTCAAGAGATATTTCAATTGATGATTTCAGATCCACCCTCTTTATAAATATTTTTTAATTTTTCTTTTCTGTTTTTTATTTTGGTTCGTTTCATTTTGCTTGATTTTGATTTGTTTTCTAAATAATTATGTCTAAATCACCATTTAATTTGATGAAGGGAATCAAAATTCTTATTCATTAGCAGCAGTTGATAACATCTCAAGCATCTGAGTAGTAAATGATAAACTCATATCAACAGAAGTAATTTTATGTTCAAACAATGTTCCTGGTTTATCATTAAAATCACAAGAAGACGTGATTATCCTTAACAAACTTCTAACGCCGTCCTTGTTTTAATGAGAACAAATCAGTGTGCTTCCCCATCCTGGAGGTGATTTCTTAACAGAAATCTAATTGTCCAAATCATGATGAAAGTTATCAAAAAAAAAAAAAAAAAATTTCTTTAATGATCAAACTTTTCATCCCAAACTGTGAGATTTTCAGTATCACCCCGCTCTCCTGAATATCATGAAGTTTTTGCAAATTTGTAAAAAAATTATAGAGATTTGGAAGCACTATAATGTGTGGGAAGTGTTTGTAAACCTGCCAAGACACTGAACAGGTCTGTTGGCAGTAGGTAAATGCACTCATGATACCAAGGCAAATTTGTCGGGGTACTGAACAGGCCCGCTAGCAGCGAAGCAATGTCAGGTTTAAGAAGATTCTCAGGTATGTATTTTGATTTGATCAAGTATGAATATTTTTTGGTCATGAATGGACAACTCTTGGACAAGATAGAGGTAGTAGAGTGGGTTAAATGACATCCCTGTCGAGGCTATGGATGACTGCTAGTAGCACTGGCCCTGTCAATGGTATCAAAGTCATCTGTATAAACATCGCTACACCTGTGATCTAAAAAAGATAGCAGATTACAATTTCGGAAAGAAATGCACTCAATGTTATGATTGCATTGTGTTCTGAGTTATTGTCGAAATGCTTGGTTTGTCATTAACTGTCTCTAAAAAGTTATTTCATCTGTGCCCCTGATAGAAATTTTCTGGTGATGCAGATATAACTGCTTCGCCCAGCGTGTCAGCATTGTTGGCAACCACCAATTCAGTCAAATTTTATCATAATTAAAAGTCATCACAAAGAGTTAAAATATTTATATAGTTTCCTCCTCCTTACATTTATAAACAATTTTGTCTTTTGGCTTCAAGGCAATGATTGGGCTAAAATTATCTTATGAGTTGTTTTTTTAAATTTTCGTTTGTTTTGCTTAAAATTCATGACTGCAAGCATGAAATTTAAACAAGAATTTTTCTTGGGTAATTATTCTATGGTTTTTGTTTCTCATATTTCATTTTAACAAAGAAACTACACCTTGAGGAAACCCATATGTTTCTAAGCTTCAAGTTTTATAAACTCATTAATTAATTCACTACCACAATTTTTATGCATTATGGGTATCATGACTTAATCGGTTCTATGATTGATCATTTGGTTTTAATTCTTGAAATATATGAATGCACAAAACATTGGATTAACATTCGATATGGGTCTCATGCTCTCAATAGTCATATCAACCTTCATGTCACTTGGTACTCGTCTGTTGTACCCACGACTACACCTCACCCTGTTGTTCTGCGCATTAATGAAACCATTCATTGTTTGAATTGGCATTCGATGGTAATCAAGGGTTTGATATTCATTATGGGAAATGGATCTTATATCTGCATGCCCTTTGGTTACCAGTATCTCTAAAAATTAAGTTATCGTAGCATGACAGTCTCCAAACTTCCTATTTTTCGTGCCATTCTAGTTTTCACAGATCTTTCTCTGCTACTCGTCTACTAGAAGATGAAACCTACCTCCTGTGATATATTTTGTGTCTATTTCATAGCAGCGATGACTCCTGTGGTTCGAATAGAGCCAAATGGTTTCCAAGCCCTTATTTCCCATGATGATGCCATATATGACATGAAGGATCATGGTTGGGATATCTTCCTCAAGAAATTCAAAGGCTACAACCTCATGGTCACGCAAGCCTTTGCATAGACATTTCATGGTTTTAGGGCTAAGGTCGGGGATGTGCAATAAGAGGTAACAAAAGATTTCATACCCCGAGCAACAGGAATCCCGCTGGAAGGAGAAAAGTGGTTTAAAAATGCCAAAATGAAGAATGTTCCATGGAGCTTGCTCATGGTTTCTCGCAAATCCACCTGCTTCCCTAAAGGTACTCCCATTGATTTTCTGAAACCTATATGGCACAACCTTATCTTGATTTTAAAACAATTTATAACATGTGAAGGTCATTATGGTTTGGTATTTCTATACCACGTTCGACTGCTTATGTTGTTCATAGGGTTTGAATTGAACATGGTGTTCTACCTGTTAATGAGCCTATACAAAATTTCTAAACACTTTAAGAGATAGAGCATGAATTCTCTGTCGATCCTTTTTCATCACGGGCTCATAAAAATCCTGTTGATATCTCACCTGTCACAAATCAGAGATAATTGGGAGAGTTTCCTGAGCCGAAATGGTTTTGCCCAGGATAACCATACAATGAACCTACCTTTAGATATACATCCCGACTTTGATCATCCCGTGACTGAAAGTCAGGGTTTCAATTCACCTGACGACTGTGAGATTAATGAGTCTATGTCTATTTCTTTCAAAATACCTGTGGTTAAGAAATCACAATGTATTTTTTTTCCCAGAAAATCGTTGGAACAGGTAGTGCATGAATTAAAAGGAAAGCTTCCCCTATGCTTGCAAATGAACCTAATCAGAAACATAATGATAAACCTACTGCAAGGAAAATTCGTAAGGGTAAGAAAAAGAAAATCTCAGATTTGAATTTTATGAATAAGAGGTCTGGTAAATTGATATCTAGGAGTTTAAGGAATCAAAAAAGGGATCATTTGAGCTCGATCTCTACCATCGAGGTCAATGATCACTGTTTAGATGAAGAAATCAACGATTTCCTTGCTCGGGAAGATCCGGATAAATAGTCTCTCAAAAAAGAAACTGTTGGTTGGGATGAGCAATATCATTTTGTCTCTAGGTTACCTCCATGTCTCAAAGGAAAAGAGGGTTTCACTAGCATTGGTCATGACTTGAATCAAGCCACAGAGAAACACGAAATACCCGTTGTTCAATACTTTCCATGTCGGTCTTCCATTACACAAGTACATTGTGACAGTTGCTTAGATTGGATAGAATGCTATTACAGGGATATTTTGTTGTTACAAGCTCAAGTAAAACGTCTAGCTGCTCTGAATTCTTTATTGGAACGAAAGAACCAAGAGTTGAAAGCCCACACAGAAAGGGAAAATAAAAGACCTAAGAGATGCAGTAATATAATCATAAAAAATACTACCAACTTCAAATCCATCATAAATTCAGAACTGTCTGATCCTTCTTTCATTCTATTATAAAAAATCAAAATAGGAAAATTTGGTTTTGATTTCCTTTGTTTATAATAAGACTAGCTATAGAATCTATGATTCTGTAGCCAATATATTTATGAATATTAGTTAGCATTATTTTCTGAATATCAAATTTATTTTGTTATCTATAGGAAATTGATGATTATGATCTTGATTACATGGAGAAAACATCTGGGATCATACGATCTATTATTCAGTAGTTTCTTTCTTTTATGTTGATAAAATGTTGTTATTATTTTGACAAACCAATTCATATAGGAGTGGTTTCTAGTTTCACTATTTTTGTAACACTATCTATTTTTGGGGGATTGTACTCTATCTTGCATGATAAGAGTATGTGAATCCTAAGCTAGTTTAAATATTGGTCACTCTTATTAGTGAATACATCTTTTGCTAGGATACATTATGGACATATGATTTTTGAGAACCATTATGGAGAAGTTCTTCATCATTTAGCTTTAGACTTGTGTGACGCTTACCCCTTTATGTTTTTGCTTCCATCCTATGAAATATCACAATGCTTGATGTAAATTTAGTCTGATTATCGTATGGTATTTCATATTATTAAGCACTTTAATTATGTATGTAATTTGTTGTTCCATATTACATATGTGATCAATCCTCCATTTAAATATTGTTGATTTATGTTGGATATTGGATGATGGATTATATGAATGTTTTGTATTAAGTTTCCTCTATTATAAGTGTTCATTATCATAAGATCACTAGATCTGTACATTTATCGTTCTGTCATTATATACTCACTCCAATGCATCTTTGAGTTTATTCTGGGAGAATTAGCACTGCTTTTTTACAAGTTTTCCTCGTAGGTTGGACAGTTAGGAGCTCGAATTACGCAGGAAGATAAATTCAGCTTAGTCGATTAGTTACAACTTAGTTTACTTTTTATTTAGTTAAAATTGTTTTGGAATAAGAACAGTATGAGTTGGATTTGACTGTTTATGAATTCTTATTTCAATTATGTTTGATTATAATACATTTAATTTTAGACTTTTAAATATTCAACAAAAAACAGGAAAATGTACGTGTTTTCTTTATCTCTTTTGTAAACACTTTAAAATAAAACATTTGTTTCGTAGGATGTCAAGTAAATCTTGTAAGTTGTATATGCATTGTTTATAATCATATGCACATATTCATATTTCTATTTTGACATATGTAATTATTAAATTTATATCTTTAGTATCATAGCCTTTAGATTAGTTTCCTCTCTTTTGTTATTTTTAGGATTTTAGTTGGCCAACGAAGCCATTAAACCCGTCAGGTCATTTCACTCTAAACGACTTGGGTTGTTTAGACAACCCCGGTCTGGATTTGACCTTCCAGTTGAAGGTGTGTCACTTACGCCCGTCAATAAATGATGCTAGAAGGAGGGTCGAGGTAATTTTAATGATTAAATGTTTTACCCCTCAGCCTCTCATAATTCCAGATTTATAAAGTCTTCTTCTGTGTCATCTTGAAATGCACTAGAAGGTAGGCCAGACTGACAAGTGTTGGGTTATGAAATGGTACAAATATTCTCCTCATTTCCATGATTTATGACATCATCTTGACTGACTTTTTTGTTACTTAGGAATAAAATAGGATAGGAAATGACTAAAACGTCTTCTAGAACTATCATTGAGTTGAAGTTCATAAATTCTAAAATATGTTGGAATTGTTTGATTTTGTTACAGGAGTGGGTAAATCTTTGTAAAGTCATGATAGCAGAAGAGATTTTGAAGATGCGCAAGCTACTGGAGGCTAAAGATATGGAGCATAAAGTAGTTTCAAGAGAGATTAGTTCTCTATTTTGAAAACTTCAAAAATAGTGATAGCGATTCTGAGGAACTCTCGATCCTCAATATAGCTTTATTTACCCATATTTTGTAATATATAAAGTGTAGTGAATCCTGGAAAGGATCATATAAGAATTGTATCTAAGCACTCATAATTCATAATTGCTCTGCAAAAATAGTTTCTGTAAATGTTGTCTCAGTTATGGAGTTAATAAAGGTTTTGAACATTTCCATCATTTTTGTATACCGAGTTTCTAGTAGCAGTGCTTCTGAGGACCGAGGGCCCAATTTGAAGGAGTTACTGCCTTAATCTGTATTTTATCAGTTTGATTTTTGTTTTGAACTTTAAATCCTTTTTATCATCGTTAGGATAATGCATAAGTGTGTCAATGTTTTGATATTGTTTTCTTGTAGAAGATAGATGTTTTCCTTTGAATTTTGTCGATTGCTATTCATGATTCCATTTGTTGTAGTTTACTGCTTGACAGTTCCTCTCATTTTCACATGCATTGTTCCTTTCAATTAAATTAGCAATTGTTTTTCCTTTCTGTTAAATTAGCATTTGTTGTTTCTTTCGCTTAATTAGAGTTTGTTGTTCCTTCTACTTAGTTAGAATGTGTTTTTCAATTACTGTTCGGTCTCAATTTACACTATTCAGTTATTTCTTTCCAGTAGATTAGACAGTCATCAATAGTTCATCTTGTTTTCATAGATTCAATTATTGTTGCTTAATTAGATCAATTCATGCCTTTAATATCAGATTCAATTCTTGTCCCTTAATTAAATCTATTCAACAATTCAATTCATGCTTTCAATTCATAACACATTATAGATCAGATTTCAATCTTGTTTAGTAGGATCTTAGCTTTAGAAACTTAATGAATGTGTGAGGAACTTGATTGTTGATAAACTCATATTTTCTTTAACTACGTGATTTTAGCCTCTACGAGCTATCTGCATAGACTTTGCTGATATTCTTGAAATAGAAGACGAATCCTTAGGTTGATAAATTAATGTTAAACTAAGGTTGTTTTTAGGACATCTTTAGAGCCCAACATTTTGGCGCGGTTGCCGGGGAGAGTGTCAAAGATAGCATAGATTGTGTCTTTGGAGGATGAGGTATTGAAGAGGGAAGGTAAGAACCTACGCAGGAAATAAGTAAGATGCTTATGCTAGCGCCTACGTCCAGCTAATACTTAGAGGTTATATAGGTGTTTTTTGAAATTTTTGAGTGAAGTGTGTATGACTAAGAAAAACTATCCTGAAAAGATGAAACCTCCACCAAAAACTACCAAAGCCTAGGGTTCAGTGCTCCCTGGGAGAAGCACTTTCATAGACGATATCATTCAAAAATATGAATCTCAAGCTTTGGTTGGACCTAGGAAAGGATCTACCTGAATCCCTCAAGCAATAGTTTCACTAGCTACAACCCACGCTGAGATTCATAGCAAAACTGGAGGGACTGAGCAGAGCTTTCAAAGCACAAATCTTATGATAACATCATTCTATTTTGCATCAGATTCTCACATGTAAGTACACATACTAGATCAGGAATGAAAACTCCCCTCACCATAAATAGAAGTGTTACCAGCGGAGGAGTTACCCGAGCTGAAGTCGGTAATCTCTTAGAAAATTTCAAAACTGATATTCTAAGCACTCTGACTACACAATTGGATGTATTGCAGGCCAAATAGAAACAAGCAGAAGAAGAAAAGACTTTGGACATATTTTTCCACAGGTGCAGAAAAAAACATGGTCCAAGGGAATGTCCTTTGGATGTGGTTCGGGTTTGTGTTATTTGTGCCAAAGATCACGCAACAGAGAAATTCCCATTGCTCCTTGGACTAAAAGTTGTCTTTAGAGAAGCAGAAGAGGAAACAAAACCATTATACCTGATGGCTCAGCATCGCCAATGGTAGGCCCGACCTCCAGGTACACTACAGGTACCCCCCTCTTTCTTTT
>ML826424.1:71756-81798 GCA_009831015.1 Picea engelmannii | reverse complement strand
TTTCCTGTGCAGAAATAGTAAACTCTGCTACCATGGATTCTTCCTTCTGTGTTCGTACTATGCATAACCCAGTATGTCATTTAATGTTGTGGTTACCTATTGTGTGCCTTATGTCTATGGTCATTAATCCTCGCAGTTAAATGTTGTGCGCCTTATGTCTAGGGTCGTTTAAGGCTTGCAGTTACTTGTGGTGCACCTATGTCTTCTTGTTGTGATCATCGTGGTTGCATCTTGTTAGTCGTCGGGTGGTGACGTAGAGTCAAGTGTGTCTGTTTCGTTTTTACACGTGCGCACACACCTTTAACAAAAAAAAAATTTACACTTGTTATCAGAGTTGTCGTCGTAAAGAGGAGGTCGTTACACGTTGGAAGGCGAAAAGTTGTTTAAAAGTGCCAAAATGGAGAATTTTCGATGGAGCTTATTCATGGTTTCTCACAAATGCACCTGCTTCCCTAAAGGTATTCCCATTTCTTTTCTGAAACCTAGATGGAACAACCTTGTCTTGATTTTAAATCAATTTATAACATGTGAAGCCTGATATGATTTGGTCTTTCTATACCACGTTCGGCTGCTTATGTTGTTCATAGGGTTTGAATTGAACATGTCCTAATACTTGTTAATGAGCCTATACAAAATGTCTAAAATATTTAAGAGATAGAGCATGAATTCTTTGTCGAGCCTTTTTCATAACGGGCTCATAAAAATCTTGTTAATATCTCACCTGTCACAAATTGGAGCTAATTGGGAGAGTTTCCTGAGCCGAAGTGGTTTTTCCCAGGCTGACCATACAATGAACCTACCTTTATATATACATCCTAGCTTTTAGTATCCCGTGACCAAATGTCAGGGTTTCAATTCACCTGACGGATGTGAGATTAATGAGTCTACGTCTATTTCTTTGAAAACCCTCATGGTTAAGAAATCACAATGTAATTTTTCGTCCAGAAAATCATTGGAACAGGTAGTGGGTGAATTAAAAGGAAAAGCTTCCCCTGTGCTTGCAAATGAACCTAATCAGAACCATAATGATAAACCTACTGCAAGGAAAATTCGTAAGGGTAAGAAAAAGCAAAGCTCAGATTTGAATTTTATGAATAAGAGGTATGGTCGATTGATATCTAAGCATTTAAGGAATAAAAAAAGGGATCATTTGAGCTCGATCTCTACGATCGAGGTCAATGATCATTGTTCAGATGAATAAATCAACGATTTCCTTGCTTGGGAAGATCTGGATAACCAGTCTCTCAAAAAAGAAACCATTGGTCGGGATGAGAAGTATGATTTTGTCTCTAGGTTACCTCTGTGTCTCAAAGGACAAGAGGGTTTCGCTGCCATTGGTCACGAATTGAATCAAGCCACAGAGAAACATGAAATACCCATTGATGAATACTTTCCACATCGGTTTTCCATTACACTAGTACACTGTGACAGTTGCTTAGACTAGATAGAGCGCTATTATAGGGACATTCTATTGTTACAGGCTCAAGTAAAACATCTAGCTGCTCAGAATTCTCTATCGGAACGTGAGAACCAAGAGTTGAAAGCACACAAAAAAAGGGAAAATAAAAGACCCAAGAGATCCAGTAATATAATAATAAAAAATACTACCAACTTCAAAGCCATCATAAATTCATAACTGTTTGATCTCTCATTTGCTAATTTCTAATGGTAAAAAATGAATTTTATTTTATTTTATTTCATTCCGTTATAAAAAAATCAAAATAGGAAAAGTTAATTTTGATTTCCTTTGTTTATAATAAGACTAGCTACATAATCTATGATTCTGTAGCCAATCTATTTCTGAATATTAGTTAGCATTATTTTCTGAATATCAAATTTATTTTTTTATCTACAAGAAATTTATGATTATGATGTTGATTACATGGAAAAAACATCTGGGATCATATGCTCTATTTTTAAGTAGTTTATTTGTTTATGTTGATAAAACTTTGTTATTATTTTGACAAACCAACTCATACAGGAGTGGTTTCTAGTTTCATTATTTTTGTAATACTATTTATTTTTGGGGGATTGTACTCTATCTTGCATGATAAGAGTATGTGAATCCTAAGATAGTTTAAATATTGGTCACTCTTAGTTGTGAAGACATATTTTGCTGGGATACATTATTGGCATATGATTTTTGAGAACCATTATGGAGAAGTTGTTCATCATTTGTCTTTAGACCTGTGTGATGCTTACCCCATTATGCTTTTTCTTCCATCCTATGGAATATTGTAATGCTTGATGCAGATTTAGTCTGGCTATCGTATGGTATTTCATATTATTAAGTACTTTTCCATCATATCACATTTTTTATTGGTTTCAATTTGTAGAGGAAGTTTTATATTCTTTTTAAATCTATGATTACAATCAATTATGTGAAGAATTTCAGACTTTGCTAATCAATGACAATTCATCTCCAGCAGGCTTTTCGACAAGAATCCATCATGTTCTCTATAAATTTAATCTTGATGACATGTCATTTGTACTAAATCTCCTCTATGATGCTTGCATCCCTTTCATCCAGTCATATTCAATTGTGAATGATGAACCAGTTACAAATCCTATCACTTAATTGCGAGAAGAATTTTGTTCGCAGGATGAGAAGAATCCATCCAAAAATTTTGAACAAGCAAGGGAGGTAGAATATATTGAAAGGGTTCATACTGACAATCAAATTGGTTTTTCCTCTGAATCATTGTATTTTCAGTCCTTGACCATCGTGGAAGAAGATTCGATGTTGGGTCAAGGTGAATCTCCTCATTCTTATAACTCTTTCTCTAATCAGTACTTAAATTTAGTTATTGAAGAACACTTAGGTGACGAAAATCATATTAATCATTCTAACATTCCTATGAAACTGATTAGAGATGTAAATCTACAATTTGTAGAAGAAACCTTAAACCTTCATCCACAAATCATACCATATCCACATAAAACATTAGATGTCTCTCGTGAAAGTTTTGAATTATCTATCATATAGGAGGCAAATTTAGATGATCATATTATGTTGAAGGATTTATCACCAAAACAGAGTAAAAGTTTTAAGGAAAGTGAATAAGAATGTCTTGAGAATACCATTGCTAAATATCATAGCTCCAGAGATTTTTTTCAAGTGCTCATTTCTTATTCCTTTTACTCTTTATATCTTGATCTGATTTTGGAATCTGGTGGACATGATACTTTACCCACAGTATCTTACTCTTTGCCATCATAATCAAATATTTTCGATATGCAAAAAATTGGTGAAATTAATTCCAAACATAACATTTATGAAGTCGGATTGGATGCTCTTTCACTTTCATCACTCGCATGGAAAAAGGACATGTTTCAAGATGATTTTACATGATTTATTTTTGAAAACGATAATGCACTCATTCCTATGGAGATCAAATATTCTACATTGCATATTCGTTCTTTGATTAGTTCAAATTTTAATGTTTATGCTTCACATTTTGAAACGATCAATCTCATCAAAGGAAGCGTTCAAACCAATGATCTAATTGATGTCATGGATCCTCTTATGATGTGTTCCCCATTGATATATCTATTTCGTCGAAGTCGTAGTTTGCATCCTAATTTTTATGACAGGATCTTAGAATGGCTTGAAGATTCGTATCTAAAAAATATTCATAATAAAGATAAAGTTGTGCTTGCCTTATTTTTACCTAAATATCTAGAAAGTAAGCATGACATGATTCTTTTAGATCCTCCATGTGAAGAAAATGATGAACACTTGGAGAATTTCCAAGAGGATGGGGCACTTCAGCCTTGGCTAATGGTTATGTCAGGTCCCCATAATATTGAAAAGTTTTCCAAACTTAATTACACTCTTTGATGCCATTATGACCCATATCACGACAAGATTGCAGAATGGTTGGTGGATTCATACATCAAAAAGTTTCAAAAGAATGGTAGGGTTGTGCGTGTTTTGTTTTTAAATGAATGTATAGGAGGTAAGCATGACATATTTCTTTTGTATCTGCAAATACTACATTATTGTATTTTGATTTTCGACTCTCTATGCCTTGCAAGATTGAAAATTCTCTTGCGGTTGCATTGGAAATATGAATTTACTTAGCATTCTTTTGGGTTCACAAAGAGAACCATAATATGATTATTGTCAGGGAAGTCCACTTCAACCCTTTTCTCTCAGCTTTTCGTTGAACATTTCTTTTCAAAAACATAGTATAATCATGAAAATTATAAATGAAGAGTAAAGAGATAAGTAAATTTGAACTGTCAATTCAACCCTAACCCAAGGTGCCATGAGTAGGAATGCTCTCTTATTAATAAGGATTTTTTTTTTTTTAGTCTCTCTCAAGAGATATTTCGCTTGATAATTTTAGATCCACCCTCTTTATAAATATTTTTTAATTTTTCTTTTGTGTTTTTGATTTTTTTTCTTTTCATTTTGCTTGATTTTGATTTGTTTTCTAAATGATTATGTCTAAATCACCATTACATTTGTTGAAGGGAATCGGAATTATTATTCATTAGAAGTAGTTGATAACCTCTCAAGCACCTGAGCAGTAAATGCTAAACTCAGATCAACATAAGTAAGTTTCTGTTAAAACAGTGTTCCTGGTTTCTCATTAAAATCACAGGAAGATGCGATTATCCTTAACAAACTTCTAACATCATCCCTGTTTTCATGAGAACAACTCAGTGTGATTCCCTATCCTATAGGTGATTTATTAACATAAATCTAATTGTCCAAATCATGATGAAAGTCATCAAAACAAAAAAAATAATTCTTTAGTGATCAAACTTTTCATCCCAAACTGTGAGATTTTCATTATCACCCCGCTCTCTTGAATATCATGAAGTTTATGCAAATTTATAAACAAATTATAGAGAGTTGTAAGCACTATAATTTGTGGGAAGTGTTTGTAAACCCTCTGAGACACTGAACAGGTCTTCTAGCAATGGGTAAATGCACTCATAATACCAAGGCAACTTCACTGGGGTACTGAACAGACCCGCTGACAGCGAAGCAATTCCAGGTTTAAGAAGATTCTCAGGTATGTCTTTTGATTTGATCAAGTATGAAGATGTTTTTATCATGAACGGATGATTCTTGGATAGGATAGAGGTACTAGAGCTGGTTAAATGACATCCTTTCTCAGGCTATGGACGCCTCCTGGTAGAAGTGGCCCTGTCAACGGTATCGAATTCATCTGTATAAACATCTCTACACCTGTGATCTAAACAGGATACCAGATTACAATTTCAGACATAAATGCACTCAATGTTATGATTGTGTTGTGTTCTGAGTTATTTTCGAAATGCTTTATCTGTCATTAACTGTCTCTAAAAAATTATTTCATTTGTGCCCCTGATATAAATTTTTTGGTGATACAGAAATAACTGCTTCGCTCAGCGTGTCGTCATTATTGGTAGCCACCAATTTGATCAAATTTTATCATAATTAAAAGTCATCAAAAAGAGATAAAATATTTATATAGATTTCTCCTCCTTACATTTATAAACAATTCTGTCTTTTGGCTTCAAGGCAATGATTGGGATAAAATTATCTTATGTGTTTTTCTTTTAAATTTTCATTTGTTTTGTTTAAAATTCATGACTGCAAGCATGAAATTTAAACAAGAATTTCACTTGGGTAATTATTCTTCAGTTTGTGTTTTTCTTATTTCATTTTACCAAAGAAACTACACCTTGAGGAAACCCATATGTTGCTAAGCTTCAAGTTTTATAAACTCATTGATTAATTCACTACCACATTTTTTATGCATTATGGGTATCATGACTTAATCGGTTCTATGATTGATCGTTTGGTTTTAATTCTTGAAATGTATGAATGAAAAAAACATTGGATTAACATTTGATATGGGTCTCATGCTCTCAACAGTCATATCATCCTTCATGTCGCTTGGTACTAGTCTGTTGTACCCACGACTACACCGCACCCTATTGTCTTGCACATTAATGAAACCATTCATTGTTCGAATTAGCACTCGATGGTAATCAACGATTTGATACTCATTATGGGAAATGGCTCTTAGATATGTGCACCCTTCGGTTCCCTCTATCTCTAAAACTTAAGTTATTGTAGCATGATAGTCTCCAAACTTCCTAATTTTCATGTCATTCTAGTTTGCACAGATCTTTCTCTTCTACTCATCTACTGGAAGCCGAAACCTACCTCCTGTGATATCTTTTGTGTCTATTTCACAGCGGCCATGGACCCTGTGGTTTGAATCGAGACGAATCGTTTCCAAGCCCTTATTTCCCACGACGACGCCATAAATGACCTAAAGGCTCACGATTGGGATATCTTCCTCAGGAAATTCGAAGGTTACAAACTCGAGGTTGCACAGGCCTTTGCACACACATTTGATGGTTTTAGGGCCAAGTTCGTGGATGTGCAATTGGAGGTAATAGAAGATTTCATAGCCCGAGCGACAGGACTCCCGCTGGAAGGAAAAAAGTGGTTTAAAAATGCCAAAATGGAGACTATTCCATGGATCTTGTTCATGGTTTCTCGCAAATCCACCTGCTACCCTAAAGGTACATTTCTTTTCTGAAACCTAGATGGAAAAACCTTATCTTGATTTTAAAACAATTTATAACATGTGAAGATCAGTGTGGTTTGGTCTTTCTATACCACGTTCGGTTGCTTATGTTGTTCATAGGGTTTGAATTGAACATGTCTTTCTACCTGTTAATGAGCCTATACAAAATGTCTAAACGCTTTAAGAGATAGAGCATGAATTCTCTGTTGAGCCTTTTTCATCACGAGCTCATAAAACTCTTGTTGATATCTCACTTGTCACAAATAAGAGATAATTGGGAGAGTTTCCTGAGCCGAAATGGTTTTTCCTAGGCTGACCATACAGTGAACCTGCCTTTAGATATACATCCCAGCTTTGATAAGCTTGTGACCGAAATTTAGGGTTTCAATTCACCAGACGACTGTGAGATTAATGAGTCTGTGTCTATTGCTTTGAAAACCTCCATGATTAAGAAATCACGATGTATTTTTTTGCCCAGAAAATCGTTGGAATAAGTAGTGGGTGAATTAAAAGAAAAAGATTCCCATGTGCTTGCAAATGAACCTAATCAGAACCATAATGACAAACCTACTGCAAGGAAAATTCGTAAGGGTAAGAAAAAGAAAATCTCAGATTTGAATTTTATGAATAAGAGGTCTGGTCAATTGATATCTAGGAGTTTAAGGAATAAAAAAAGGGATAATTTGAGCTCTATCTCTACCATAGAGGTCAATGATCACTGTTCAGATGAAGAAATCGATGATTTCCTTTCTCGGGAAGATCTGGATAATCAGTCTCTCAAAAAAGAAATTGTTGGTCGGGCTAAGCAGTATGATTTTGTCTCTAGGTTACCTCTGCGTCTCAAAGGACAAGAGGGTTTCAATGGCATTAGTCATGACTTGAATCAAGCCACAGAGAAACAATAAATACCCATTGCTGAATACTTTCCACATCAGTATGCCATTACACCAGTAAATTGTGACAGTTTCTTAGATTGGATAGAACGCTATTACAGGGATATTCCATTGTTACAGGCTCAAATAAAACGTTTACCTCCTAGGAATTCTCTATTGGAATGAGATAACCAAGAGTTGAAAGCACACACAGAAAGGGAAAATAAAATACCCAAGAAATCTAGTAATATAATCATAAAAAATACTACCAACTTCAAAGCCGTCATAAATTCGGAACTGTCTGATCCTTCATTTTCTAATTTCTAATGGTAAAAAATGATTTTGTTTGATTTTATTTCATTCTGTTAAAAAAAATCAAAATAGGAAAATTAACTTTGATTTCCTTTGTTTATAATAAGACTAGCTACATAATCTATGATTCTGTAGCCAATCTATTTTTGAATATTAGTTAGCATTATTTTCTAAATATCAAATTTATTTTGTTATCTATAAGAAATTGATGATTATGATGTTGATTACATGGAGAAAACATCTGGGATCTTACACTCTATTATTCAGTAGTTTCTTTCTTTTATGTCGATAAAACTTTGTTATTATTTTGACAAACCAACTCATACAGGAGTGGTTTCTAGTTTAACTATTTTTGTAATACTATCTATTTTGGGGGGATTGTACTCTATCTTGCATGATAATAGTATGTGAATCCTAATCTAGTTTAAATATTGGTAACTTTTAGTAGTGAAGACATCTTTTGTTGGGATACATTATGGACATATGGTTTTTGAGAACCATTATGGAGAAGTTGTTCATCATTTGTCTTTAGACCTGTGTGATGCTTACCCCATTATGTTGTTTCTTCCATCCTATGAAATATCGCAATGCTTGATGCAACTTTAGTCTGCTTATCGTATGGTATTTCATATTATTAAGCACTTTAATTATGTCTGTAATTTGTTGTTCCATATTACATCTGTGATCAATCCACCCTTTAAATATTGTTTATTTATGTTGGATATTGGATGATGGATTATATGAATGCTTTGTTATGAGTTTCCTCTATTATAAGTGTTCATTATCATAAGATCACCAGATATGTACATTTATCATTTTGTCATTATATACTCGCTCCAATGCATCTTTGAGATTATTCTGGGAGCATTAGCACTGTTCTTTTATAGGTTTTCCTCGTAGGCTGGACAATTAGGAGCTCGAATTATGCAGAAAAATAAATTCACCTTAGTCGATTAGTTACAGGTTAGTTTACTTTTTATTTAGTTAAAATTGTTTTGGAATAAGAACAATATGAGTTGGATTTGACCGTTTATGCATTCTTACTTCAATTATGTTTGATTAGCATCCATTTAATATTAGACTTTTAAATATTCAACAAAAAACAGGAAAATGTATGTGCTTTCTTTATCTCTTTTGTAAACACTTAAAAAAAAAAACATTTGTTTCGAAGGATGTCAAGTAAATCTTGTAAGTTGTATATGCATTGTTTATAATCATATGCACATATTCATCGTTCTATTTTGACATATGTAATTATGAAATTTATATCTTTAGTATCATGGCCTTTTGATTAGTTTCCTCTCTTTTGTTATTTTTAGGACTTTAGTTGGCCAATGGAGCCATTAAACCCGTTGGGTCATTTCATTCCAAACGACTTGGGTTATTTAGACAACCATGGTTTGGATTTGACCTTCCATTTGATGGTGTGTCACTTACGCCCGTCAACAAATGGTGCTAGAAGCAGGGTCGAGGTAATTTTAATGATTAAATATTCTACCCCTCAGCCTGCCATAATTCCAGATTTATAAAGTCTTCTTCTGTGTCATCTTGAAATGAACTAAAAGGTGTTAGGACCACATATTGCACCTTTTTGCCCATACTTTTTGTCATTTTTATACCCTTCATCACTAGTGTTTAGACTCATAATATCACTACATCTGATCACTCCAAGGTATACAACGTCNTTTCTCATCACTATATGTTTAATTTGTTTTGCATAATACTTTACATTACTTTTTGACCTAACCATTGATTAGAAGCGCATAAGTGTCCATATTTGCAGAATAGTACTCAAGGCCGATGCTGAAACACAGAACTATCTAAAGTCGCTGCTGAAACACGGAAGCTGCTACACAGTCCGAAGATGCAGATGCTGAAACATGGAGTTGCTACACAATCTGAGGATGCATAAGCCGAAACACAGAGCAATTACATAGTCCGAGGATGCAGATGCTGAAATACGGAGCTGTCACTCAGTTCATAAGTACAGATGCTGAGACACAGAGGAGGCCGCCACGATGCTGAAACACGAGTCCTGACAGCTAGCAGTCAAGCCGACACAGTCAAGAGCGCAATTCACGTGGCTGAATAGCCCGTGAATTGCGATGCTGAAACATCATCAGCAGCTATGAGAAGAAGCCGTTACACCAGCCGTAACAGCAATACCTCGTTCAGATCCTGTATTAGCATTCGGTTGCGTGAGAATAGGACACCCTATGCTGATTTAGAAAGAAGATCTGAATTAGTGTAGGGACCAGATGTGCTTTGTAATGATTGTATCGATGGGATTTCTCCTTTAAATTGAGGGGAAATCACCAT